>VWYI01002093.1:1220-25651 GCA_013399455.1 Anthoscopus minutus | reverse complement strand
TTCCAATTCAAGCCAAAGCTTTAGAAGCTTTCTCCACAGATGGAGGTTAAAAACAGTGTTTTCCTAGGGGTCAGGAACTCCCAGGACAGGCAGAGAAATATTCTCTGTGTCCCTGATTCCCACAGGCTACAAGTGCACATTGTCAGATCATGTCCACTCTCTCACCAATCAGTACCCTCAAGTCCTTCTGTGAAGAGCTTCAAAGCTAAAAGCTTCCAAAAACAAGGCAAAGAACTGCTGAAAAAAGTCTTTTTAGTACTACTTAAACCTTGATTATAACATATTTCTAATTCTCTAGTGAGGCTCAAATTAGACATGGGAAACAGCTTTTGGCTTCAGAAACTGCCTTTCTTTTATTCTTAAATCAGTCTAATGCAGTGCAATCTCCTTGATTTTTGTCTGTTGATAGCTTCTTTTTGCAGCATTGAGCACAAAGCACTGCAAAAAATAGCACTGGGAAGCAAGTAAACCTCTGAGTGTTGAAAGTCTGGAGTAAACAGAGATGAAGTCTGGAGTGGAAGAGATGAAGCATTGCAGGAAGAAGACAGAAAATGGTCAGGTCTGGGGCTGGGGAGGGGCAAATCAAAGTGGAGTGATGAGCCAAGATAGATACTGCAGCTCAGTCTTGCCTGGGGCTGTCAGCTTGCTCAGAAACATGTTTTGGGGGTTGAGAGGACACGACTCTGTCACTGGCAGACTGTGAGCAACTGTTTGGACAGGCCCTTCAAAGAGGGCACAGGGCACAGCAGTGCCCACAGTGTGCCAGTCTAGGGAAGGACTGAGTTTGCAGAGCACCAGCAGCCTTGACAGCAGTGCAGCAAGACACTGACATTATGCAAGGAATTTTCCTGGTTTTTGGGAGGCTGATGATCTTATGACAGAAGGGCAGATTTACAGAAGAGTAGAGGAGGGAAATGTGAGAGGTTTAAGATAGATTTATTTTTAAAAAGCAATGCAGTTTCCAAGAGGAAATGTCCAGGAAGGAGCTGGGTATACAAGACTGGAAGGGAAATCTGTGAATGATCTGCAAGTTTAGTAACTAAAAATAGCATGGAATAAACCTTTTGACTGGGGAGGTGAGGGAAAGAAGGAAGCCAAGCCCAGAGCTGGGTGCTTATGGGCTGCAAGTCAGACAGCAATAGTGCCAGAAGGAGTGTTTCGCTGTGGATGCCTTCCTGCTACCTGGCAGCACAGCTCAGGGGCACTTCAGATGAGAAGTACTGCCAAAGGTACTCATCTGCACATGGGGTTTTAAATGAAGAACTGGCTCATGTAGTGTCATGAAGCCATTACAAGTCATGTGTACCAAAAAAAGAGAGGGAAAAAAACAAGAAGAAAAGTAAGCACAAACTTGCCTGCATAAAAAAGCAAAGCACAAAGTCAGCAGAGAACTCCTCCACCCCATGACTAACTCCAGTCCTGTCAACATGTTCTCTGAGTACCACAAAAAGAATAAGACACTGTCCACCTTTTAAACAAACCTTATTCCCCTTCAGGAACACATTATTCCTTAAGGGTATTTGTGATTTCACCAAATTGTTGAGCAGAAAAGGCAATCAATGTGGCGCCCACTCCCACTCTCTGGGATTACAAATATCAGACATGGTTTGATCTTAATGAGAGGTGGGTCTATATTCTGCCTCTGCTGCCCTGCTCTTTGGATTAGAAAAATAAATCTGTTAGGCTATTCTGAGAGCTGATGAGTCAGAAAATGAAGCAGGCACACTTCTATCTCTATACTGAAAATTTATACATTAAAAAAAAAAGACAGTAAGAACAAGATGCCCCTTACTTCATTTGGGAAGGATTTTAGCACTTCACCCTGTCAACCATGTTAGAGATTTGAAAAAAACCAATAACACACAACAGCTAGCATTGCCAGGTTTTTAAGATTTTTATAGATAATCAAAGCTCAGATTTTTTATTGAATTCTTGAAATTAAAGCTTGCAGAGAAGCAGCAGTCCACAGGACAGAGGACAAAATTGCTATGGAGGGCAATTTGCCACCAGATTAGCAAACCTTTATGTTTGCAGTTGCCCCACTGCTATGTCAACACAGTACGAAAATTGAAGATTTAAGTACTTGCTAAATATGCACTCAACCAAATGTTAAAATGAAGGAATAAATGCATTTGTAGTGTAACAGCATATGCAGATATTTCATACCAAGTACATTTAATAGAATTGAAAATATGAAAGTCAGAATAAAATACTCAGCTTGGGAAAGTGAAAAGAATATAAGAACAAGAATTTAATATCAAGCATATTTGATTAAGGAAAAACCCCAGAAACTGTAAAAGTAGTCATTTAATTCTGTTTCACAACATAGACAGCAAATAACTACACCACCACAAGGAATTCAGAAAAATGTTTAACAAAATATTTTGCAAGCACGTTTCAAAACACAGACAGCAAACAACTACACCACCACAAGAAATTTAGGAAAATGTTTAATAAAATATTTTGCAAGCACATTAAAATTTCATTTATATGACTTCAATTAAATTAGCAGAAAAGGAATTACTCTGGTGATCATATTTTTAATAAAACATATCTTTAGTCCTCATATATTAGCCAGTGAATTTGGACTGGACAAATATAACTTCATACAAAGCCTATAGTGAACTATATAAGAATCTGTCAAATGGTTTTCCAGTTGCGTTAGTCACGGGTATAATTCAGATGGGAGTTACAATTTCAATTTTAAATAAGTTTTAAGGGGGGGAAACTGTCTAATCAACTCCTTATGAATAATAATAACTCAGTACCTTAAAATTCTTACGTGCATTTTTGTAGTTTTCTGTCTTTTTCCTATGAAACAGTAATTTGGTTGTGCCAGATCTGTGTCTACATCTATAGGAAAGCTGATTTATGAAACCCTAGTTCAGCTTAATTCTGGCAAATAGACAAAGAGGGGAAACAGCACATATCATCTATCTCCATACATTTCTCCCTTTTTCATGTTTCATCATCGTCTAAGAATGCAGGAAAGCTGTGTAAAAGGTGTGATAACTGGGATCATATTTTGTCAACAATCACTCTTCCTTCATCAAGCTACTCTAGCAGGATGGCATCACCATCCTACCCTGGGTGTGAAAGAGGAAAGTGTTCCCTGTTCATCTACTTGACTGCTGGTACTGACTGGCTCTGGCAGCTCCCCATAGCAAATGTTTCATGGAAGAATAGGACTCCCAGAAGCACTTTGAGGCACAGTCCAAGCAGGAGACTTCCTGGTCTAAGGCAGCACGCAGACATGACTGAACATGGGCTCAGTCATGGGCACAACACAACAGCACAAGCAGGGAACTGTTCACTCTGTATCACAGCCCACCACTACTGAGTGGTCTCTGGAGTGTAGCCCTTCCTGGAGTCTCCACTGACTACTTCAGTAGAAGCAGGGGTTCAGAGAATATTCACTGGCAACACCTTACACTGTCTGCAGTTCATGAAATTGAAGAGAAAGAGGAAAAGTTTGTCATTTGACAAATTCACAGCTCAGCCACTGACTTCTGAAGATGTCAGATTGAGCAGTAGCTCGTGGATAGGTATGCACCTCTGGGTTTGGCAGGGCACCAAGAGCTGGCTAGCAATGAAACAAGAGGGACCCAGATACAGCCAGGAAAAGGTGGAAAACACATTTCTTGAACAAGGAAAGAGAGCTTGTGGGTAAATGTTGCTGAAAGAAACCTGGGATGTGAACAAAGAACCTGCTGACTGTTTGATTCCGCCTGTGCTAGCAGAGATGGGACTCTGAAAATAAACTAGACTGTAGTGTCAAGTGACATACCCTATCAGTTTCTATTCTCAATAGGAAAAAAAATTTATTCCAGATGTTTTAATTAAAAAGAGACACAACAGTCATAATTTCTGAAGTTTTTCAGAAGAAAGCACTGAAATTCATCCATCAGAATCAACTGGATTTCTAACTCCAGTAGGCTCCCTACTGCTGTTAGGAGACTTAAAATACTATGTTTGGAAACCTGACACGGCCATATAACCACCTTCTAAAGACCCTTCTCTATTACTGTCATTATTCAGTTCCTTCAAGCTCCTTTTAAGGATGAAAAGCTCTAATTTCCAGCACTAGAGTATGAGGTGGCTTTGGCAGGGTTGGAGGAGGGCAGAACACCTGTGGCCTCAGCTGGGAAATGCCCCTCAGCCAAGCAATGTGGGAGCACAGCTGGACAAAGAGCCAAGAGGCAGCACTGGCTAAAGCCCTGAAAAACCATTGGATACATACTAGCTCCTTCTTGCTCAAATGCCCTGTATACAAGTATGACTTTTGAACAAGAAGAACTGCAAGCTTGAAATGTTGGGAAAGGAGCACAAATTTCTCCTTCACAGAAACTTACAACCAACATCCAAAGTAGGATCAAGTCCTGCAAACTGTCCAACCAAAGTCAAAATATGGCAACAAAATAAATTTTGTGGGATTTTATGGTGATGTTCTGTGTGTAGCTGTTTAGCTAGTCTTTTATTTCACCTGGAAAAGCAGCTTCTTTTGTAAACTTTGTGTGAGAGAGGGACATGAGAAGCTGTGTTTCAAATGACACCAGAGCACTAACCGGGCTAACATAAAAACGCTGAAGCAATGACATTGGCCAGTTCCAGAGATGCTCTTTTCTGCGCATAAACGAACAAACTAACAAAATTTAGAATTTTAATTTAAATATTTAAAATAATTATAAATGCAACCTAAAAACAAGTTGGGTTTGAGATTTCTAGGCTGTAATTAGCAACGCATCTGTTCTGTAAAATGAGAAAACCGCAATTTGCTTGAGTGCCATCTCTCCTACAGCTTCCAAAGCTCACATTACAGCTCATGCAACACCCCATGGATTCCCTCAGCTTAAAGCTATGCAATACCCCATGGATTCCTTCAGCTTAAAGAAGATAACCTGTTAGCCTTTCCTCTCTAGAACACCTCCAGTGTCTTCCCATCATCTCTTAATTACCCCAAACAATGCTCACAACACCGACATGGAGATATCTGCAATCTATCACACAGAGTTTGCAGACAGATTAAAAGGAAAGAGACTGGTGATTACCACAATGCCACGCATGTTCTGGTAACCAGATGGCATGTTTGCCATCTTTAAGTAAAGAATAAAAGTGCCTTCTTTCTGCCTCTCCTCAGGTGGGATATAAATGCACTTGGCCATCTCTCCCCAGTCACCCATTTGAAGAGTATACCAGAACTTCCTATTCTAAATATTTTTATGCCTCCATCAAAATTAGTTAGAATAGATCAAAAGATCTATTGATCTGCAGAGAGCTGGGCAGGGCATAAGCTGGCAGACATCACAGAAGACAAACTGCATATTGCACAAGTTTACTGCCACAGACACTCTGCCTGCAAATGTAAAAGGTTCTTCAGAAATCATCAGCATCAGAAATCCTCAGCTAATCACAACAGCTTTGGCTTGCCTGAAGGAAAGGGAGTTTACCAGTTCAGACCAGTTCACAAACTGCCTCAGCAACTCTAAAAACATCTTTATTCCCAGTAAAAGGAATAAGGAGTAATAACCAGCTGAAATGTTCATGTTTCTTCACATAAATTTCTGTGGAAACATTTCCAGTTCTTTTTAAACACATCAGTCTTGAAGCAGCTTGCCACAGAGCTTGCATATTAGTGGTATATGTAAGCTTCAAGAATTTAATTCATGTTTTTCTTTCCTTTGTGCTTCAATAAACTTCATTATTAATTGTGAGAAAAGACCCCTTTGAATGCCAATAGTCAGTATGGCCATTAGTTAGTGAATTTTTCTGAGATTAGCTACCAGCAAAGCAAGCAGCCATGAGAGTTTAGTTGACACAGAGAACTTGATATGGATGCACTAAGGAAAATGCTTCTTTTTACTTTAGTCAGGAGATATCTACAGTCAGCATGGGCACCACAAGGTGCACAAGCTGGTACTGATGTTTAACTACAGGTTGCCGAAGGGGATGTTTTGAGAGTGAAATTGCAACTGCACAGAAAACATAGAAAAATTCACCTTGTTGAAATGTTGAAACTTCATCTAGAAGTTGATATTTGCTCTGAATTTGCTGCCTGTGCTTCCTCCCTGAAGAAGGATGAGAGGGAATGGCACCACCAGCAGGTACTCCCTTCCCATCATCCCACTGTGGAAGATGAGCAGAGGGATATTACAGATATTAGAAGCAAAGTATTCAGACAGACTGAACCTTTCCACTTGTTAGCTCTTCTACTTTCAAGAGCTAATAGAATGGTTATAGCTTTAAACAGTGTTCAAAAACTAGAGCAGATCACAATCGGCCCTATGCTTTTAAGGTACTACTCTTCTGAAATGTATACATGGGATTTTACATCAATAAAACATTTTTATTCCATTCTCTGCTAATATAATGCAAAACAGCTGCAGTTCAGTCTGACTTTCATGTAGTTGCTTTTCCCTCAAAAAGAAACAACATTCATGTGAATTCAGAATGGAAATAGAAAAAAATAAATGATACCAAATGTTTGAAGTTTTGAAGACTATGTAAAACTACTTCAAATCATGCTGGATTGGTACATGTCCTTGTAGGGAGCATGTAACTATTATGGTCTCTGAAAAGCTAAAAAGCCCAAAACCAAAACAAAACAAAAATAAAAAAACATACCAATATGGCACAGAAATTGCCACCTGAATTAAAAAAAAAGAAAAGCTAACACTGAAGATTCAGGAAATATGAGGAAGTATAAAGGCCAATATATTAGTAACTAATTTACTTAGAAATAAAAGCAAGAACTATTAAAAATTTTACTTGAGGCAAGAAAACCTGTATTGCTTAAAATAAAATCTCACCATCTTAAACCATAATTTTAATGATTTTTCAATTAATTTCATGTACTTGGTCCAAGCCAAAAGCCATAAAATGGTTTTGGGAGGAGGTGATGTTGAAATTATGAATTGCATTTAAACTATAATATTTTTCAAGTATTACATTAAATTTTCAAAATCCAAATTAACAGGCATAATGTGTGTCTTGTCCATAAGCCATGTCCAAGGGTTACAGTGATATCATGATGAAATGCTATTAGACCATCACTCAAAAACCTGCTTTAATAGTGGAACAGTATTTTACTTTCATTAACCCCAAGGACCACGGCAGATGTACTGGCATTATTTCTTACTACACAATATAAATTCATATTCTAGAAATATAATTCAGAATGCTTGTTTCAGTTTTAGGATCATATTACCACATCTGTAAGATCAGTTATACTCTGGTAAATGCAGATAGTTTTTATTGCTACACACTTTTTTTTTTCTTTTGGTCAGATTTTTAAATGCATAGGATATAAAATCTGCATTAACCAATCTACTATGGGGGCCAGTTTGTGAAAGGTGTATGCCTTTGGTTAGCTACAGTTTTGAAGACCCAGAAGCCTCTCCCAGCCTTGTGTTCCTGCAGAACACCGGTAAAACAAGAAGAGCAGAACACAACAGTTGCCCAGAACAGAGAGCATCAGCAAAGGCTCCTGCATTTCCCAGCTGAGAGAAGAGCATTTCACCACAGGTTGCACAGCAAACACACAGGCTGCTACCAGAGGAAATTAAATACTTAAACAAAAAAGTGATGCATTTCAGTCATGTGTGAAGGGAAATCTAGTGAATAAAAATTATAAAATGCCTCCATGAACTTGCCTTAAAAAACACGCAACAATTTCTTCTGAATGGAATAGCATACCAAACACAGCAGAATAGCTTTCTTTTCCTTGAAGGTGATGGGAACACAGCCAATTTTCCAAGCATCATAAAAAAAAAAATTAAAAACACTAAAAGAAGGAGTACACTTGGATTCTTTGCAGAAGAATCATATTTACTTTGCTTTTAGAAGACCAAAAATTTAAACAGATGTACTTTGTTTTAGTTACAGATTGATAATCCAGTCATTCCAAGGCTGAGAAACTGAGAGATTAGAGGTTCAAACAATGCAAAATAAAAGAATAGGAACTCACAGAGATGTCTGATGTTCATGATTGCAGTATACAAGTAGCTAATCACATAACAGATCTTGTCTACAAAAGGCTCTTCAAGAAAGACTGAGATTGTTGAAGTGCACAAATCCTTCCACTGGGAAGCAGGGAAAGCTAGTTTAAGGTTTAAAGGCTGCCAGGGATAAGAGCAGGAGCAGCTGCTGATTTTAGCTTCTAATGAATAGGTTGAGCATTCCCCTTGATCACAGGTTATATGGAAAAAGGGAATAAGGAGGAAAAATAGATTCCATCTGATGAAGGGGGGGATCATCCTTGGATACCAACTCAACAATCTAAAAAGTCTGTTTTGAACTAGTTTTGAGGGGTATAGTGACAAAATGAATATTTGTGCTAAGAGACATGGATAAAATAGAAAATTCAGTTCAGACATCATAAAAAATGTCCTGGAAATGTAATGCATTAAAAATACATAAAAATTAAAGATTTACCCAGATCCTTAATGAGTGATAATGCTTCCCACGATATAAATGCTCCGCCACCATCATCCATAGCTCCCTGCCCAACGTCCCAGCTGTCCAGATGTCCACTGACCAATACAACCTGGAAAAGCAGTTATGAGAAAACATATCTACATGAAAACACTGAATCAGACAACTCTGTTCAGCATTTAAGCATTTTAATGATTTTGTCACAAAGTTTAGTTTAGAACAGGAGGAAAGAAATACTTCAAATAAAATTAAAGAATGTTCTCTAGTTGTTGAATATTAATCTGGGATTCTACTACTTTAAACCACTGCCCAAGTGAAACTAGATAAGCTGTGAGAAATGTTTAAATTAAAGGTTTTATCTTGCACATTACAAAAGTGCATACTTTCCAGAGATGCTGGACTACTACACTGCTGACTGGTGAAATTTTCTTTCATATTCCATCTGTTTAAGCCCCTTGGCATGAAATTTGATTAATTCTATTTTTGGGTGCATAAGGAAAAAATATGAACTTAGACTGAAGCATTCCCAGAGGTTTTTGTTTTATTATATATCTATGGTACTTGTCACAGAGGACCTCTAATTTATTACTGGATGCCCTATGTGCTACAACAATGACAAGATATTTTATAGTTCCATTAGTCATAAGGATATTTTAAAATATGGTAGCAAGTCCCAGATGGATTTTCTGCAAAGAAGGTTTTGTGACTACAGTAAAGAATAGTAGTATGGGCATCTCCAGAAACATCCACTTTCAGATCTGAACCCTTCAAATGTTGACAAGCATCCTCAGACAAATACCACAAGTATGACAGTTCTCCAACTGGGCCTTGAGCCGAAGGGCTGATGGATTTATGATTACAATGGAAAGGTCAAGGAGAGAGAAAAACTCTGAGGCAAGGAGGCAGGGTGGTACGTCTGTGGTATAATGGTGCAACAGCACAAAACCAAGAGCAGGATGCGCCCAACTGTGACAGCTCAGCACTAAGGAAAATCAGAAGGAGACCCTGGAGCATCCACCAGTGTTCTGCTCAGAATCAGCCATACACAAAGGGATGCTTCCCACGCTGGTTAGCTGATATCAAACGAGTCTCAGAGTTGTGGAATCTAGAAAAATGTAAAAAATATTCATTCTTTCTGCCACCATCTTCTCCCTAAGGGATGACAACCTCCCAGCATATTATCTTAACTACCATTCATCACCAGACAACTAGTCTAGCACTAAAATGAGAATATAATGCATTTTTTCCACCTGTAACTTCTGGAGGGCAAGAGCCTATGCTGTGAAGTACACAGTGAACATTGCAAGGAAGTAACTTGGAGCCCATACATGAAGACCTCTGTTTTCTTCATGTCCAATAAATCTGTTTTCACTGGTTATTAAAATTAATAGACTATCATGGCAAGATTAAAAAGTACCAAGTACTCATCATACAACAGTGTTTTTTAATCTAACCAAACACAAACTCAGGTAACATAACTACAATACCCACAGTATTAAACAAAGGCCATGAGAAAGTACTAATCATCCCCATTGAACGGCAGCCATGGGTCCACCAGAATACACTAAACCTCTTTAAATTTAGAAAATAGACTGTGAGATCTTTATAAATGTGTGTGTTTCAAAACTCAGAACAATCATAGAAGCAAAAAAGGCTTGTGATCAAAATCTGAAGAGCAGCTTACTCTTTCCATCCCACATCTCTTTTCTGGTTATCCAGCCTTAATACGTGTTTGCTTTCCAGCACAGACTCATTTTCTTGGTAGAAAATAGACATGCTGCAATCTTTATTCCAAAACCTCTCCTCCTTCAAAAGTGCTTAAACTTGGAGGGATGGCCCCTCTTTAAAAGCCTCAGAATTTCTCAGGGTTGTTCCTGTGATTTTGTGATTTAATGTCATGATCCTTGAAGGGCCAACACAAAAGATTGCAAACATCACATTTTCCAGGGATACTGCCCTGCAGTAGAAGTACTTAATAGCAACACAGCTTGAAACCAGATCATCTGAGAAAAGCAATGCCAGCTTTGGAGGTAGAAATGTTTCTAAAATGAGAGCAGAGAAGACAAATGCTCACTGTGGCTGCTATTTTTGCTTTCCTCTAAGGGAGGACTACGCATGAATGAATTCTGCTCTGTGTTCATTCCATGGACATGCAGCCCCACTGCAACCTGCCTATGCAGGAGAGAGTTCAAACACCATCACACTTTGCAGCCAACTGATGCAGACTCAATACAGTCCACTCCATAAGGAATCCACAAATAATAATAATTTTTTCAAAAGGATAGGAAAGGCTCTGAGTGAAAACCCAATTGTCTGTGGTATAAAGGACATCTATTCCACAGCTTCAAAATCACCATGTGGTTTCTTTGTTATTTAGGCAAAAATTAGTTTTAAGTAAAAACTATTTTGTCTCCTGGGAAATAGAGCTTCAAGATGAAATGAATTATTTAGAACAAGTTTGTAAACTCATTGAGAATGAACCAAGTTTATAATAGGGGATGCCTTGTTTTTAGCAGTGAAAGAACACATCACTAATGCTGTTCCCTGGGAGCAATCTCTACAGTGTCCGAGAGAAAATTACTCCTCATTTCTGTGGAACACATATTGCAACATAAGAATAGTGGGAAATTCTGAATCAGAAGAAGGTGCTATTTCATTTGGAGTTACAGGCTTCGATTGTAGAGCTTCTTCACCAACTCCAGAACATTACACCAAAACAGATCAAGGTTTAAGTGAATTGAGACAATCAGTTCATTTTATGGATGAACTTCAACTTAAATTTACTAAAGCTGATGTCAAGAACAATTACATAAACACAACCATTGCACCTCTATGCGAAAGTTTCTTCTAAACAGTTGTTTTTTCAAACCATCATATTCTTGTAGCAGCTGCTGAAATGAAAGTTTCACTGATCATGCTGTATGGGAATTGAATTGACAGGGACTGACAATGAGTTGGCCTTGGCCAACTGTGAAGTGGCCATTAATCTAAGGTCATGGGAAACATCTGGTTAGGTCATGGTGAGGAGGATGGGATGATGGGAAGGATTATGTTAATATTATGTTAATGTGTTAAGACATATAAGGTAATGTTCTTGGTTCTTGTTGGTGATTGGTTATTATCATTTTATGTATAAGGTTATGTTCTGGGTTCCTTTTGATGATTGGTTATCAGTGTTCTATATATTACGTTTCTCCCATTTTGGGGTCTTTTGAGGTTGCCCTATACTGCTGTTCATATTATGATCTTTTGTCTGCTCCCTTATCAAAGTTGTTTTCTGGGCTTTCTCAATCAAACCTGTCCCTATTAATTTATTTCATTTTTGCCACCCCAGCTGGTCCGAGGGTAACCACAGACATTCTTAAAATAAGACACAGTTAAAAAATAACAAAACCCACTCTGTTTATCTTGGTCTTCAAGTAGATGGAATGTGTCTCAGCAATGAATGGAAATATTTATGAAATTCTGTCTAAACCACTATATTATTTAAAGTAATATTATAAAATAATAGCATTATAATACCGTGTATAGGTGGGCTAATAAAAAAGGCAGTTAAAGCTATCAAGGATGTATGATTACTGTATTTTCCACATTGCTTTCAGAGCTGTTATGTGATTCTCAGCTCCAAATCTACGAACACTAATAACTTATATTTGCACAAAACAACCCTGTAGGAAACACGAGAAGAACACAGGCATTGCAAAGCAATGCTTGTAAGTATAAGTATTTGTTTTAAATATGCAGAGAAACCACAAGCAACTGTAAAGGACAGTACAAATATAGCAATATATATTTGCCAAATCGACTAAAAATAAATTTAGGCTAATACAGCTTGTATGCAACATGACAACTTAAGATTTATTTTTCTTACCCTATTTCCTTCTGCATCAACATGATGATCTCTATTGGACCTTTAGAGCACATGCACCATGTCAATCAAGCATACTGAAATATTTTGAAAAAAAATAAATTAATATTCTAAACCCAAGAAAATTAGGAAGAGGAAACACACATTCACATATGTGCGCATATGTCATCCTCTTCTAAGCAGGATAGTTTATGCCACTAAAAAATAATCTCCCATCCCATATGTAGTCACACAGATCAGTTGCATTTGTCATGCAATAACTTCATAAAATGCAGGTGAACTACTTTCTGCTTGATTAAAAGGAATTTTGAGAAATGTCTGTCCCATTTTCAGTTAAAGCAAAGGCTTCTTTCTATGCAACCTTAGATATGATAAATACTAAAGATCAGGAAAAAATGACAAGCAACATTTTCAATCACTTCATTTAATCTAGAATAACATTTGTATTAAGTTTTGAAAGCCACCATGCAGAGCTATTTCATGTTACTGAGACCAATGTATATGAGGTAATGGAATTACAAAGAGTAATGTAAGAGTAATGCAGCCATCATTCATCTTTGCCCTTCATGGATGAAGAAGGCTTCATGGATGGAGGTTTGGGTTCACAGAAAAGAATCATCATTAATGCAATCTGCCTATCAACACATTTCTCTTAGAAAAGCATACTAATAACTTTCATTATTCAAAACAGTGAAAAGTATTTTTCTTTACATATTCCTCCAGCAGACAATGAAGCTAAGGAACCCTTTAACTTGCAAGTGGGCAGAAAACTTTAACAAGCATCACATACACAAAGAACCACAGAACCACAGAATTATGGAATTACAGAACAAATTAGCTTGGAAAAGATCTTTGAGATCATCAAGTCAAACCTATGACCAAATTTCACCTTGTCAACTAGACCATGGCACTAAATGCCACATCCAGTCTTTTCTCTGGCATCTCCGGGGACAATGACTCTATCATCTCCCTGGAGAAGCCCATTCCAATGCCCCATCATCCCTTCTGTGAAGAACTTCTTACTAAAGTCCAACCTAAATATCCCCCTGTGCAGTTTAAGACTGTGTCCTCTTGTTCTGTTGCTGGTTGCCTGGGAGAAGAGACCAAGCCTTATCTGGCTACACCCTCCTTTCAGGCAGTTGTAGAAAATAAGGTCTTCCTTGAGCCTCCCTTTCTCCAGGCAAAACAAATCCAAGTCCCTCAGCCACTCTTCATGGAACTTGTGCTCTGGACCTTTCACCAGCCTTGTTGCTCTGCTCTGGACATGCTCCAGCATCTCAACATGCTTCCTAAACAAAGGGTCCCAGAACTGGGCACAGCACTCAAGGTGTGGCCCCACCAGTGCCCAGTACAGGGGAAGAACAACCTCCCTGCTCCTACTGGCCACACTATTGCTGATACAGGCCAGGATACCGTTGGCCTTCTTGGCCCCCTGGGCACACACTGGCTCGTGTTCAGCCTGTTGTCAATCAGTACCCTCAGGGTCCCTTCCTGCTTGGCCACTGTCCAGGCATTCTGTCCCCAGCCAGTAGTGCTGCATGGGGTATGACCAAGAACTAAACAGGATATTAGAACCAGATCAAGCATGCTTAGTCATAACACATTCAAACATCAAACTTAACCAGTGAAGTCCTCTAGACTAGAACTCGAGCTCTTTTCAACTCTTCATGCATATTTTCAGTTAAATAATGCTAGAAGCTAGTTGTTTCCTCAGGCAACACAGGTTTACAGCGTTCCCATCCAGTTCACAATTACCTGTAAACTCATGAAAAGAATTTCTATTCTAATTGTTGTAGTTCACTTTCTCCAATTTGCTTCTAAATAAGTTCATCTGAAATTGTAAGTATCAAAATAAGGTCTTACATTATTTAATTGGATATTTTCCTTGCATGAACCCCCTGCCAGTGCAGACGTATTTGTGCAAAACTTACCTTATACATATAAACAGCATATAAAGTTGATTTGTATTTGGACCAATATCAGAGGAAAACAAAAGTCAGATAAGAATTAGGATCCTCTATTTAATCCAATTTAAAAATGGCCTATAATTTCCCTCCTTCCCTAGATACTCATTACTCTTTTTATTCTCACAAACATTCTCTCACTTCACTATTTCCTATTCTCTCCAGTCCCAACAAAATTTATGGCACTAAATTAACCATGACTAAAAAACTCTTAATTCCAGCTTCTCAGACAGAGGAACTCAGCACCAAATTCAGACCTCTGCTCCTAAGTATAAGGGAGTACATTTTTAGCAATTTACACATTTGGATAGTATTACAGCTATGAACAGCCAGATGGCTTCAGTTTGTAAGGATTTTAAGACTTTTTTCATTTCACTGTGCTAACAACGTGAGAATAAAGGAAAAAAGAAAGGCAGCATATCATGTACCTAACTAGTAGGCAAATAAAACAGCTGGCAGGACTAAATTTAAGCCCATCACGCTTAACTTGCTTTCAAAATCATGATTAAATGAAGTCTTCATATATACAGATTTGCAAATATAGAGTAGTAAATATGGCATGGCAATTTTAGGATGTATTAACATCAGCCACAGTAGTAGCTTGCAAACATATTTGGGAAAATGGCAACACCAAGCAACATGCATTTCTAGTCCTGACCCACAGAGCAAAGCTGGCACCAGTATTTGCAGCATCCTTCCTTAATGCACTTCTTAATCTGCAGACTACAGCTCCTTTCCCTCTTCTTTTGATAAACTTCTGCCATCTTGATGGAATAAAGTTTTGGTGTGCAACTGGCTTTTTTTTCCCTAACTCATTCTCTTCCTTCTCCACCTCAAACCTTCCTCTCTTCAAGTCACACAGCAAAACAAATGCAAATGATAAGTTACCAGCTCTTCCTACTTAATACTTCATGTCCAGGCAGAACCTCATTCCTGTATGCAAATCAACATTCCTCAAGCTTTAAAATATTTATGATAGTTATTTAATTTGTATCATGCAGCAAGATTCTGTAAATCAGTCCCTTGACTCTTCCACCAAAGGCCTTCCGAAACCTAAACAATCTGAACTTGTAATCCTGCATGCTGTAGCACCACACTGACTGCAGCAAACACATCATCTTCCATTCTGGAATCCAACCCAGCTCTTCCAACAGCAGGATAAATACTTGACAAAAACTTCTCAAGCACTACATTACAAAGATAATCATTTAAACGGTTCTTGCTGGGACACTGTGTTTTGTATATACTACCATTATTCAAGCTCAGCATTTCAACATTTGAGGAATACAAGATGACAAAGTCGAGCGCCCATCAGCAACACAGAGTAGTGAGTACCATAACATAGTACTATATGGCATGGGATAAGAATAAGACTAAGGTAAGATATAATGTATATATTTGAATATAAACTTTCCTGTATTTTAAGATGTGTGGGGCATTGTTACCAGAAGAAAAATACTTTATCCAGTAATGTTTAAACACAAGCCTACTCTATTGTGTATAATGTTATCAACTTCAACAGCTAAATTCCAGCATGGAGCTGTATCAGAGATATTCAATTGTAAAAAAAAAACCCGTACTTTATTAAAACTCTTTACAACAGTCTACTCTGGCCATTCCCCAAATATTTGTTTTGGGCTACAAATATATTAAGAAATATTTGTGTATTTTTGTACTTGCCTTTAAGAAAGCACTAACTGTCCCCAGTTAAACTGCAATTAGATTAAATCATGCCCTACATGTAAACCAGGAACAATACCACATTTAGTGCATTTTATTTTGTATATATAAGGATATTCCTTCAAATTAGTTTTTTAGCTTTGGTGTCCAAATAATATGACTTCATTGTACAGCTCCTTTTATTAGATTTTACATAGATTAGGAATGGTTTTAAAATAATCAGTCTAGCTGTCTCAACTAATTTACAGTCTTAAAGATATAGTGAAGTTCAGAAAGAAAAAAAATTATTAAAGCAACAACTGTCTTTTCTACTTAATATGCAGTGTAGTAAGTCTTCCAGGCTTCTGATTAAATGATAGATCTGCACATGAAACAGAAGTGACTCACTTAGTCAGACAAGAATCCAACCCTATTATTGCTAAAAATCCGATTAACCTTCAAGGACCCCCTGTGTCACAACATACAGTAAACTCTTTAAACTCAAATCTCTACTTTGTAGAAGTGATTGAAATGAAAGTCTTCTTGGAAAGTACTGCAATCAAACCTCCCTGTTTGAAGTGAATCTCAAAACCATTGACTAGCTAAGAACTACTAGTAGTAAATGAGCTGATATCATTTATAGTATGCATGACAGTGAAGGAGAAAATTAGTCTAAAAATAAATTATTACTGATAAGGGAATTGTAGTAAAGGTAACAAGACACAGAAACTATACGAGCATTCAAAAGATAACCAAGTATTGAAATGACTACCATTTTCATATTAGATGTTGGATTTTAAGACTTAGCATATCCATATTTAAATTCTCCAGCCTCTTTTATTTCCTATTTCCTGAGCTGTAACATTTCAAAAATAATACCACTCTTCATAATACTCTGTTTTGAAAAGAAAGATTTTAAATTACATATTTCAATTACATATTTCTAGAGGTTTTAAGAAGAAAAATCATAACAGTAATTAACTCTAAACAAAACTAGGTATCACTGAAATATCACTTACCCTTGCATAAAGAAAGTGTATCTGCTTGTTTCTAGTTCAAAGATCAGCAAAGAATCTCTGCAATACTCCTGTGGGAAAGCTAAAATGGCATCTGAGTTGATGTGAAGAGAGAAGCTCTCTTTTTTCTACACCTACCAAAGGAACCCTTACACATACAGTAGATCATTTTTATAATCTAGAGTATATGTATTTATATATTTTTCACTTTAGGGATATATAGGATTCCACATTATTACAGATCTAGCAACATCCCTAAATGTTCTCTCTTTGAAATTCCTTTTTTCAGATATCAAAATTAATCGCAGCTAAAATAAACACTAATACCCAATGCTACTTCTTTTGCTGAAGCATTTACAAAGCCTACTTTGTATCAGTGGTACTAGCCATTACTAGCAAGCTTCCCTTTTTAAAACTGTAAAAATAGTAGATTTTTCTCCAAAAAAAATTACAAATACTGTTTCCTCTCAAGAACACTAGAGGACCCCTTAATAAATCAGACGCTTGCCTTGCTAGCACCGCTTCAGATCATTGTGATGACCTAAAATATCCTAAAAGCCATCCTTGAATAGCTACCTTTCAACTGTCCTCAAGAAAATAGACTTGACTTTACAAATCCCCCATTAAGACTGCTGATGGAAGCAAGTCAAAACAACCCTTGCATGGCTGTAGTAACAGCAGAGCACTGTAAGAGAGGAGGCTTAAAAACTAACACTTATGTCCCTGTGCGAGACAGCAGGCATTGAATAGTTGAGGTTGGAAGGGACCTCTAACTGTGCATTGACTTCCACATCCTTATCAATTTATAGGATCAACTTAAGAAGGAACTTAAGGATCAACTTATATCTGATCAGTTAAGAGTTTTGTCCAGTCAGGTTCTGAGATTTCTTATAATAGAAATGCTATAACTTCTCTGAACAAACTGTTTCAATGTTTATTCTTAGGAAAATATTTTTTCTAATACCCATTATTACACAAGCCTTTTTTAAAAATGTGCCCTGTTGGGCCATCACTGCAGCATTCAAAAGTCAAACTGGATTTTGAATTCTATCAGCTGATAAGCCTGCCTTGTGAGCCACACCTCCAGATGCTTCTATTAGTTATCACCACCAACTGAACACAATGGAAATTAAATTTTTGCATCTTACCACAGTGTGGTACCTCACCATTACACATACTAAAAGGAGCGCTGATCACATAAGCCATTCTCCCAAAAGTGTCCCACTTCTACAGTCACAATGACCTATCAGAACTAGTGATGCCTCTTGTCCTTGTTACTTTATGGATGGTGGCTCCAGGCCTTTCTGCTGTGATAGCAAAAACTTCCTCCTCTCACAGTTCAAAGGCTTGTGTTCACAGCCAGTGACAGAGGCTTTTCTGATGCTTCTCTCTTACTTCACAAATCCTCACACAAGTCAGGTTCCCTCACATAGGTCAGGTTCTTGCCATTTCCTCCACTGATGCCTAAAGGATTTCATTGTCTAGTAAGATAAAACACTCAATTAGTCTTTCATTTGATTACTATAACCCTTTTCTATTTTTATGGCTTATCCTACATTTCTGGCACCTGCACAAGTTTTCTCAGAATTTTGCTGAGATTATCCTCTTATTTGTTACAGGGTTTTTCCTAAGATTCTTATTAACCATTACTGATTTTTTAAATTTGCATGCAACATTTTCCCATACAAGTTGCTTCCCTCTTAAACATACGTGCAATGTCTCAATGCAGCACTAACTTCAGGCTTTCCCGGAGCAGCATGAACTCACTGCAGAATGAATCCATGATGGAGATGTTCTGTTAGACCTCATAATTACAAACATGGAAAAACTGATTGACAATTCAGTGAAGGTCTGCAGTAAACGTAAGAGAGTGGGGCTCAGGATCTTGAGAAGAAGTAAGGCAAATGGCAAGATGTGAGCTCTGGTCTTGGGGAAAGTAGTGTTTAGCCTACTCAAGGACCTGTTTTTAAGAATCCTATGAGAGACAGAGCTGGAGAGAAAGAAAGAGAGCGAGCTGGTTGGTTTTCAAGGATCTTGTTGGGGACCAGCTGGAAAGCACTTCGGCAGAGAAAGGAACTCAGGGTTCTGGCAGACAGCTGATTGACCATGAGCCAGCAGTGTGCCTGTGCCATAAACAAGGCCAATGACACCCAGTGCTGCATCAGGCAGAGTGCTGCCTGCAGGTCAAGGAGAGTGATTCTTCCTCACCACTCACCACTGGAGAGAAACATCTTACACATTTTTGAGACACATCAGGGTGCTGCATCCAGCTTGGAGCTCCCCAGAACAAGAAAGACATGACTATACTGGACCACAGATATGATGGAAGTGTCACCAAAATTGTATGAAAAACAGAAACTCTCCAACAACATCTTTTCCATGTTAAGAGAATTAAGGCATCACTTTATTCTGGCCAGGATGTTGTTCTGGCCAGGATGTTGTTCTGGCCAGGATGTGAAATAGAAATAATTTCATCCACTCATTTCCTGGGTTGTGCATTGAAAATCATTCCATCACACATGGTTCTTTACTAGATTTTTCACATATTTACACATACAAACCCAAAGCAATTATTTGGTTCAACGTTCATTGGTCCCAAATTACACAATTCTTAATTGGTTTCCTATTGATTATAGATTCCTTCGCCTTTGATGATAATTTGGTTCTCATTCTCTGGTTCTTTTATCGATTTTTTTCCCAGACCAAGTGTCTCCAACACACCAGGGGACGATGTTAGAGGGTAATCTTTGCTAATGATCACTCATTTCTTGTGCATCCTCTGGCAACTCCCAGTCCATTGAGATGTTAAGCTCATCAGGCCTCACTCAGAGAAGAGTCTTTTGAAAAGAAACTTCAGTATCCTTCGCCCTGGGCAAGGAGGAACAAACCCTTGACTAAAGTTAGTAAAAAAAAAATAGTATAATTTCCAACAAAGGAGACAGAGAGCTGGGACTGGAGAAGAGAAGGCTTCAGGATCTCATCAAAGTGTATAAATACTTGATGGCTGATGTAAAGAAGAGGGAGACACACTCTTGTCAATAGTGCTCACTTACAGAACAGGAGACACCCTGAAGAAAATGAAATAGAAGAAATTCAAATTAAAAATAAGAAAAACATCTTTTTTGCTAAAAAGGATTGTAGAACATTGAAACTGCTGTCCAGAGAGCCTGTGAGGTCTCTGTCCTTGAAGATATTCAAAACCCAACTTGTTTTAGTTGACATGGCTTTGAGCACAGGGTCAGGCTAAGCAATCTCCAGAGGTTGCTTTTGGTAATTATGACACTGATTCCAGAAAGACTAATTCACATTTTCTTCTGGACCTATAAATTTCATTAGAAATACAAAAAGCAGAACACAACTTGGAAATCAATTCTCTCAAAGCCCAGTATGTTCTTCAAAATCCAGACAAAGTAAAACTGTAATCTTCAATATAATATTTCACTAGCACAAGACAAAAGACATCTTTTCTACTTAGGGTAGTCAAAATCAGGGTAAAAATTAAAGTTAGTATGAAATCTACTTTATGAAATAACTTGCAAATCGTTTCTAATAGTTTTATGAACTGATGCAAGAATCCACAGAAACAGGACACTACTGGCTTGCAACACGAAAGATACTAGATTTTATCTTAAACTGACCATAAAATAATTACTTTATATATTGTATGGAACATGTCTTCAAAGTATCAACATAACTTCCACTTTACAAGTCTTCTTTCACCAATGGTAGTCTCTTCAGTTTTTGTTTCTGATCATCAAAACAGCACTTCTACTGATGCTTATATGTGGACTTAAAAAATAATTATTTCTCATTTCTACATTCAGATAAGTTTGTAATATTGTATTGATCTCTTAGTCAGTAAAATGGGACTAAGCAACTGTTTATTATGTAGGAATAGAGTGAGGATTAACATTTATTCTTATATTTATGACAGCTTCCATGGAAAATATTAAGAAATAGAGACCTGAAATTCCTGTCTTATGTAGAAATTATTGGAACTGTATGTCTTCACACAAGCAAGAATTCAGTTCACAATTTCTAGTACCTACCAAAGTCACATTCACAAAGACACAGCTGTGTACTTGCAAGTAACACTGGCCGATTTACCTACTCAACTCCCATTAGTGTATCTCAAAAAACCAGAGATTTGCTGCAAAGCAATAACACATCCTACACGTTTATCTGTCCTTAATTTGTTTATACACTATTGTGAAACTTAAAGTAGGTTTGACACAAATTTTCACCAATATAGAGAAGAGGATGATTTTCAAACTCAATGTCTGCAAAAGACCAGATGAGAGAACTATTGTCAGGATGATCTCCAAGGTGAAATTTCTGCTCTAAGTTAAAAGAGACTTGCTTTTTTGGAAGCAGTAACCGAAAGGCCCTGGGATTCATCTGGAGCACAGGGGACTTTGGTAAACCTGGTGCAAAGTAGAGATGTGGCAAAACAGGAAAAAAGAGTTGCAATATGCACTCCAAGATGTTTCACCTTCTCCAAGGCTGAAAGACAGTTCAAATGCGTGAGTTTCCTGGACTCTGTATGTCTGCTACCTGTTACCATCTTTTAATGCATGCACAGACATGACCTGAGAAGAGCAACAGGGCTGGTGAAGGGTCTGGAGCACAAGTCATATGAGAAGCAGCTGAGGGAACTAGAGTAGTTTAGCCTGAAGAAAAAGAGGCTTGGGGGGAACATTATCACTCTCCACAGCTACCTGAAAGGAGGTTGTAGCCAGGTAGAGGTTGGCCTCTTCTCCCAATTAGTAGTAATAGGACAAGAAAAAAAGCCTCACTTTGTGCCAGGGGTGATTTAGATTGGACACTAAAAAATTGTATTCACCAAAAAGGTTGTCAAGCACTGAAATGGGCTGCCCAGCCTAACTGGTGGAATCAGAATCCATGGAGGTATTTAGAAAGAATGTAGATGTGGTGCCTAGGGACATGGTTCAGTGATGGACTTGCCAGCAACAGATTAACGGTTGGACTCAAGGATCTTAGAAGTTTTTCCAACTAAAATGATTCTATGATTTGATAATTCTATGCCAGACACAAACCAATGCTTCCCTGCACAGAAAGGAAAGCAGATGGGTAACTCAGAGCTCTGGACAAACCCTGCAGAAATGTAAAAAACAAGTCAACAGCACTAAGAGAAAGGGAGGAGATACATAGGTTCCTTGTCCTGCTCTCTTCCAAAACCACAGAGTGATTACCACAGATGAGGGACCATAAAGTGGAAGTTACCTCACTTGGGATTGGTTCAGCTTATGTGAAACAGTATTTATTAGAAGGAATATGTAGAGTGATTACAGCACTTTCCCAAAAAGTGGGAAACTTGTCCTCATGGTCACACTCTGGAATCAAACTAAGCTGTGCTTTGTACATGGTCTCCACCTCCCTCCTCTCTATCAGGTGCCTAAAGAATGGCTGCAGATTGGCATCATCTCTGACATTTTCAGAGCCACAAATATCTTAATTTCTTCCAGCATAAGCAGAACAGATGATTGGGGATACAAACATCTTAAAGTAACCCCAGGACACATAGCATGAGAAACCTTTTGAGCTTATGAATTTTTCCCCCCATGTCCAGCTACAGAGACAAAGTCAGAAAGAAGAACATCCAAAACACCAGCTAGATCCAGGTTATACAGATAGGTTTGTGTGATACGGGCTTCTGTCTACTTGAACTTAACATCAAATTTATGTCCCCAGGCTTCTTAAAATCTGTCAGTACTAACAAATACTCCTGTCACTTCACACTTATCTTTAAATCCCTGACCTTCATCTGAAAGGTTGTGTGTCTCATTGCCAGTCACCTCCCTCTAGATTCTCTTCCTATGGCTGCAAGCCGAAACAACTTATTTACTTAACTATCTCTGCACTCCCCAATTTCACACATGACAGAGGCATGTATGCTCACAGAAATTCTGACATCCACATAGCACTGGCTAACCAAACGGAAAGCACCACAAACTGCTATTAGACATCAGTCTACCCTCTAAGTATCAAAAAGACCTTACAGTCAGTAAGTCTCCACAACCCTGACACTGAATGCAATAATAGTTGTTGGCTTTTTAATGAAACATTGTGTCATACTAAAATTATTACTGCTATTCTCTTTGTACTTCATCTCATGCCTCCTTGTGTTGGAATGAATTTAATTTCTCCTTCAGGCACTGTTCTCAGAGGCTCCTATTCTAATTTTATTAGGTTTTGCGTCTCTAACTTTTAAATTTAAACACAACGGTTATCATACTACAGTACACAAAACTGATTATATGTCCTGAATTAATAAGCTTGAAAGGCATGTTTAGTTAAGATTTTATGAGGGCTGTACCTGCTTCAATATTTTAACAGTGTAACGTTAAAAGAAACTTATTCTATCCTTTAAATAATCTTCTGGCAAGACTGCACAGAGAGAAATAGAGATGCGAAGAACAGGATTCTCCTAATGCATCCACTCCAGTCCTTGTTATCAGACATAACTGCATAAAAAATCTGTTTTGTATTTTTCGTTATTTGAGTGCATTCAGCAATTTTTACTCCCACATATTAGTGTTAATAACACAACAATTCCAGAAAAACTGGTAGGAATCTGTAGTTATCTCTGAACTTCTCCCATTGATGTCTTACACAGTTTACTACTCACTTTCCAAGCCATTCTTGGATGCTTCATACCTGTTGAAATAAAAACAGTATGCTTGAATGCTGGCCAGCATTTCTTATGTCCATCATGCTCTTCTCAAGAGACTGAAATCTTCAGGCAGACAGTTCAGTTTTTGACCACGTAATAAGGGACAGACCAAAGGGAATGTGAATCACCAATTTGTTCAAAGGTGAGGGCATTTTAATTATAGCTTTTAAAAAATGTTGATTCCAAGATAAGGTCAGAACAGCAATGAAACTTGAACATTTATTTAATTGATCTTCAAGAGTAAGTAAAAGCATTCACCTGGATTTTGCATTCTACAAACAAAACAAAGTGCAAATTAACTTGTTCTATTAATAAGAATGAAAAAAGACAAAACTACTCTGCTAACAGGCTGCTACTCTTGCCATAGTGAAATATGTGTCAAATATCCTCTTGGTAAAAGTTACTCCACAAAATGGGTCCTCTGCAATGCCTATATCACCAAAACACATAAATTGCATTTCAGAAACTACCTACATTCACAAAACTCAGACTGTAGTTGCAGATCTCACTCTAGTTATTGACTTTTACTCTTCCCAGCCACAGGACATTCAGTACTAATCTATCCTAATTACAATTACCATTATAATTGTAGCAGAGCCACACATAAGGAAAATAGACACAGAACTGAAATATTTCTAGGACTTTGCCTACAAACTTTGCAATTTACCAAATAACTTTTACACTTCCTATTCCACAACTGATTCAGTTATTCTACATGTTACGATAAACATGTCTTTTCAAAAAGAGCTACCTAATATTTAATTTCTTTATAAATACACAAAGAAAGAAGTTAGTAGAGA
>VWYI01002091.1:44566-67089 GCA_013399455.1 Anthoscopus minutus | reverse complement strand
GGACTTATTCTTTTCTGTCTTGTCTCCTGTAGATTTTTATCTCTAAAATTATGAGCCTTGATGTAGATTCATTTCAGCAAGGTCTCATAGACTAAAGGCATTCAATGTTAATTATTTAGAAAACATAAACTTTTAAAATTGCACATGGGTCTCACAGTTTTCAGCATCATACAATAGCATTGTTATGCCTATGTTATGTTATGTGAAGGGAAATTCAACAGTTTGAGAAAGAATAAAGCAAAGGTCTAAGTTGGAAAAATTATTTTTCCGTGACCTTACTTCAGATTAACTTTTGGTGCAACAATGGCCTTTCAAATGTAAAAAGAGTTTCTAGAAAAATTCTACAGATGTTGCAGGAGTCAAGAGCTCATAGGTTTCTCTGTAAAATTTCTTCCTAGTTTGCAAAAAGGTAGGGGGAAAAGTTTATTATCTTGATGGTTCAAGAGAAACATATATATCACAGTCCACAGGTTTTGTGAAGGCTCCAATGAACAGATTTGGAAATGTATTTTAAAAAGATTCTTATTCTTAATAATCTCTGTAACAGTATACCATGTAAGAAATATCTGTTTAAGAGTTTCTTTTTTTACAATTTGGAGTATGAATAAGTGTTTTGTAAGCATTTGAATTGCTATTTATAGGCATGGAATGAAGTAAATTGTGATTTTAGCAATTATTTCAAATCATCAGAAGAGTTTCTGAAAGCCTTTTAGACCATTTTTCTGTGATCAGAATGTCAGTCAAGACAATCCAAGCCTAGCTTCTTTCATTAAGAAGCAGAAAAAGTATTTGCTATGCTCCTATGGACTATTTAAAAATCATTGTTGTTGAAAATGATTTCTAGTAATGCAGTCTAAAACTTCACTTGCCAAAAGGTATATTGTCTAATTTTTCTTCACTTTTTAATTTAGGTGGCATTTAGGTGGCAATTCTGCTTTCAGATGTTAGCTCGTTAATGTTAATTGTTTGAATGTTTAAAAGAATCTAAACTTCTTTGATGATGTCAATTTTCAAGCGTTTCAATTGCAAATAGCCTAATACTGTTGGCACCTCTGTGCAAGCAGCATTTTTTCTAATACAGCAGTGGGAAACCAGCTGACCTTTAGATAACTGTAGCAAGGATCTTAATGGCTGAACAGATAAGGAGTGCTCTTTAAGAGCCTCACTTATGAATCTCAACTGCTAAATCTGTGATTGAGTCAGTAAAGAAACTAAAATTCATAAATAAAAACAAATATCTTTTTTTTTGTCAGTAGAGAAGATATGCATAGATTGCACAGACTAGAAGAAAGGCTTGAAAAGAAATGACTGTTGTATTTGGGGACAGTTTGTCACTTTAAAGGAGTCATGCTCATTCTGGCCTGGGTGTGAAGTCAGAGAGGGAGTTTAAAGATTTTCCAAAAGGACTTTTCTTCTGAGGGCCAATGAGATAGTTGTGGGAAAGGCTGATACTATAATATGGTTCACCTTCCTTCGCCTTCCAGGAAAGCAACTAGCTTTCAGTCCAGTCAGTATTCACGGGAACAGCAAGTACTTCCTCTTATCAGTCCTCATCAACTCATTCATTTTCTGGAGGGGCAGGAAAAGCAACTGCCAAAACTTTTGGGGCATCCTGGAAAGAAAATTACCTCTCCAGGGTATAAATGCAAAATCTCAGACTCTTTCAACCAAATTAAGAGTTCAGACTGGCAAAGTAATGAACAGTTGCTTATGATTATGGATAACAAGGTAATCCGTTCTATAGTACAGTGAATTCTCAACCCACATCTTTGTTACACTTTAGCTTTATTAGTATTTTAAATTCAAAATTTATTTAACTGCTTTTCTTTTTCATTTTGATCAAAGGACATTAAAATACTTCTCCTTGCCAATAGTCCTGTGTCTGTATTCCCACACATACACAGAAGTAGTGTCACTACATTCCCATCGAGTAATGCCCTTACTTACCTCAGATACCAGTAGCTGCACGTCTGCCAATGCATTTTGCAAACACCTTTAGAAAGCATTTTTCAAACCTGTGCATTTAAATTATTTTATGCTGTGCCAGCAATAATGTTTGTTTATTCCATCTGCTCCAAAAGTTATCCCATTATTAGCCTTAGTATGGGAGCATCTGCTGATAACAACTGCAGACATCAGCAAGTACAAATGTGAGGAAATTCTTCCTGCTTCTTCAGTATTAGGAACTTCATTTAAAAAATTCTCAGTTATTGTGGCAATTATACCAGTTTTCATGTTAGCTCAATCTCTCTCAGCAAAGAAATTGTGTATTATACCTATTTTGACCTCATAAGGAATGGCATATAAACCTTATGCATAACAAGAGAAAACATAAGTCTGATGGGAAATCTACAGAGAGAAAACCTATGCATCTATGCTAAATAGTGATTTTTATTTCAAAACTGACCTATTCTAAGGAAGAGTCATTAATGTGTTTTAAGGATTTTGGGGAGGGGGGAGGTGGAAGAAAAATAACTCAGATCAACTAGAAATTAAAAACTTTTGAGTATTATTAATTTGCTCAATTTCCTCTTCTCATTTTTCCTTACTAGTTCAATATGAGCATATTCCCAAAATCCTTTCTATTGCTCTTTAATTCTATCATTGATAATGCTGATTTCTTCTCTTTTTTAGTCTGCTTGCTTAAGTTTAAAGTAAGATAACCAAAGGTAGATGCTTATGTTTTTTCTAAGCCCTTTTTCATTAATTTTTCTCTGTACCCTTTGAAAATACTAGTGCTTTTAAATTCAGAAATATTTTTAGTTAATGTACTTTCTCTCCTATACAGCAAGATAAACAAACTTTATAGAAAATTTAGTGATTTGTTTTGAAATTATTTATTTCCAGTATCTAAATGTACCTAAATGCCTGATTCTTACCCTGCTGTTATCACTGCAGTTGCCTCTTAGCCTTATATAAATCTGTTCAAAACATTATTTATGTTGTTCTCAAAACTAATTATTTTTGCCATTTGAATTCTTCTATGAATGAGTAGCACTATCAGCTCATCATATTTTAGAGCATCAGGGATAAGCTTACTATTTCTGCTTTGAATATTCTTCAAAATTTTAATCCTAATTATTAAATAATAAACCTTACATCTCATCAGATTTCCAAGACCCACTACTCTGCAAGTGTTATAACTGTAGCTTTTTTACTTATTTTCACTCAGTTTCCTTATAATTGCTCCCCAAAATTTCTCAAAAAGTTTGCTGTGCTTCACATCAAAGATTATCCAGTTCATTCACATTATATGCTTGTCTATATATTTAAAAATAAGTTAACAACTTTGTAAAAGAAACTGCATGTAACTAATCCTCCCAGTTTTAGGGCATTTAATTGGAACTTAGTTGTGGTAGAAATACAATTTTGTACATAAAAAGGCAAAGAATACTTTTATATTCTAGAAATTTGCAACTTTTCATCAAGAAAAGCGAACTCTTCAAAATCATCCAAATATATTTCATAATTCAAATATTTGCCTATGACTGTTTCAGTAATCACTTCTATACACTGGATAACATACAGAAAACTTTCAACTTGGACACAAAATGAAGTTGCTTTGACTTGGGTCTGCTTGTGTTCTCTTTCCCTCTCCAATGTTGGACAGTGGGCCACTGTCTTCAGAAGGCCTCTGATTGCATAATCCTTTTGACATTTGGAGTTGGTTGCCAATTTTTAACATCAAGTTACAGAGGAAGATTACTGAGAAACAGCTACCACTTATGAAAGTTTATTAGGACAGTGTGAAGTAGTCTTTCACTGACCAAGGTATGCTGAAGAGAAAAGAAGGGGAAAGTACCAGAAAACTGGATACACAAGTGAGACGGGATCAGATCAGGAATCATGAGCTACAGGGGCAGAGATCAAAAAAACCCTAGGGAATTCTAATCTGAGATCAAAGAAGTGCTTCAAGCTGCTGAGGAAACTGAGACAAGGGAAAGCATGTAGGTGTTTTATCTAGGTTTGTACACTTACCCTAATGTCGGAGGTATAGAGATTTGGTATCCTTATAGAGCTTGTAAGGCTGTTTGCTCTGGCTAAGCTGTTGGCTCTAGCTATCATTTGCCCTGAAGAAATGAATTATCCCTCTTGGACCCTTATTTTTTCATTTTTTTCTTTCTTTTCTTTTTTCTGTGTGTAGTCAATCCTCCTCTAAGAGTTGCAGTACTCTAAGACTGTGCTGTCTTTGCTCTGTGAAGAGTAATGAAGACTGTGTTTCATAGTATCCAGTGGTGCCAGATGGAAACAAGGATTCATCAGATCTAGCACTATGCAAGGGTTTTCACTGTGGCAGAACCTATGAGCGCATTTTTGAGAAAGCAGTAGCAGAGCTGATTTGACTCAGTAACGTTGTGGTAGTCCTTGAAGCACAGGTTCTCATCTAGATGCATACTATCCCAAGGATTACTGCTATACTTCTTGTGGGGGAGGAAAAATATTGGAAAGGTAAAAAAATCCCAAACCACTAAACCTGGGCATTTTTGATGGACAGCCTCTTTTCACTGATGTGTTATGGAAGCAACATCCCAGGAAATTCCAGGGGTGATGCAGTGTTTCAGTTTTCTCTTTTCAAACAGAATGGAATGAAATTGTTCATTCAGCATGTCCTCCATCTTATTTGAAAACACATATTAAAAATATAAAAGACTCAGACAAAATCCATAGTTTGTAATCATTCTTTGTCTTTGCAGGAGGAGCCCCCAGGAATTAGCCCCCAGGAATTCCAGCATTCATTTTAGCATCTGGTATGTATGAAAGAGTAAGAAACTTGTCAGAACAGGTGACATGAATATGAAATTCCCTGTATCTGTTTTAGCCTGTGGAGTCACCTTTTGCTTGATAGTAATCTCTCTGTGATTTAGAGAGGTTGTAGTTTGTAGTAGTTTGAGTCCTGACCCAAGAACCATGTTCTCCTTACTTCTACCCAGTAAAACTGACTTGTTATTAAGTCCTATTTAAAAGATTTTTTTGGGGGGGAGGGAGGGTCTGTTTTGGTTTGGTTTGGTTTGGTTTGTTTGGTTTTTGTTTTGTTTTTGTTTTTGTTTTTTTTCAGAAATTGAGTCACATATATCTATGGAATATTGTAAGACACATGTTATGTGTGTTTGCAAACTGAGAGTCACATATATCTATGGAATATTGTAAGACACATGTTATGTGTGTTTGCAAACTGTATACTGAAGCCTCAGAGGGACATGTCTTATGGTACATGTTAGCTAGCAGGACCAGCTTAAAGAAAATTTTCACAAATATTTTGTAAATTTTGGAACATGTAACAGGAAAAAAGAGCCCCGTTTTCAGTGAAATAGTAGCATAGCTTTTTGGGAAAGAAGTTAATTTTCTTTGCTATTGATCTAATTGACAAGACATTTCTTACCTTGAAAAAATTATCTAAACAACCCAGCACCATTCTGTACAGTTTACTAATAATCACAACAACCTTTTGTGAGAGCTATTTATTGGAATGGAAAAAAACCTCATACATCTAATAATCCATTTATATCAGCCCAATTAGCTAAAAAACATGTATGTTACAGTTTATTATTTTATATTGAACAACTGACACTCTGTAGCATTGCAGAGTACACTTTCAAGGGAACTCTTTTAGCAGTGCCTGAGAAAAGGTTGGAAAATTGTCATTTAAGAAAGATATATCACAATGCTATGAAAATGTTTTGTTTACTACCAAGCTTATCACCATGCAGATAAGCTTTCACATTTTTATAAAACTTTTATCTTCCTTTTGCTTCCTTGATAAGCTTGTAATAATATGAAAATTTGTAATAGGAGTTATAATTCCTTTCTATAATGACTATTTTCTGGGTTTTTTATACCCCATGTTACTCCATAAATATGTGAAGCAAAGTAATTAAAAAAATCCAAACTAACAGAAATGTACATTCTTAATATTGAAGTTTATTATATCAACACTAAAAAACCCCAGTACTGGAAATGTTTCCAAAACAGTTATTTTACTACAGCCAGAAATATTCCCAGTATTCAGAAACTACAGCTTCGTGTCTGAAAGAATGCAAAAATATTTGGAAGCATATATGAATATGTTTGCTATAATTATCAAATTATTAAATGATCATCATTAAATATATTGAAAATTATATTGAATAGACAATGGTATGATGTTTCAAAGGTATTCCAGGAGAAATATACTGCTTTACACATTTATAAAGAGTTTTTGGAACAAGATCAGAAGTCAAATAAAGAAGATCAGAGGTTTCCATATTTTAATTCTGTTAAGATAATTATTTTAACAATAGATTCAGATCTTTCATAGCCCTTTGTGAAGAATTCTATACAAGTACGTTGTTCTCATATTTAAAGTTTTTCTGGATGCACATGAAACATGAATTTGAAAGTTTTGATATATTGCAGGGAAGTCAAATGTTTCTTGAACATGACAATATCTGAATTATTGATTGTCTCAATTACCCAGAAGTTTAACCATCATTACCACTCCTTGTTCAAGAGAATGTATTAGTTCAGAAGTATCCTGCAGACTTGGGACCCCCTTGAATACTTTTGCCTCATTCTACAAAAAGAGTAAACAGTAAAAATAAATTCTTTAATGATTAAAACCTTTCATTTGACAAGATGGTCTTGCAAAATCATGTGAACGAGTGGTGGCTCAGAATGAGATGCCATTAATGTAAAAAGAGATTGTTAGTGCATTAATCTGCCTCTCTTCCTTTTATAGATAGCATGAAATATATAGAGGAACACTGCTGATTATTGAGTGTTCAGTTTGATGTCTGCAGAAGTACATAATGTGTTAATAGAGGGAACTTCATAGTTGTTTGGACATCTAAATGTGAGTCAGTAAAAATGTTCAGAATCTACATGTAAAGTTCATAATTAAATTTATTTTTAATTATAATTTTATTAGTATTTTTAGATGACAATATCAGATTTATATGCTATATATGTGCTTAAAACAACAGACTTATATTTTGATATCCTAATGTTTCTCTTTCTGTGAAAACATTTTCAAAATATTGACACTATTATTATTTTCTTCAGATAGATATAGAAATAATTAAAGATGTAAACCCAAACAATATCATAATTTCTCTTATATGAGATGTGGTTTTAGTAATTAACTATCAACTGAAATGATGAACAAGTCTTTCTCATTTATTCAGCTGTTGACATTTTCCTCTCTTTTAACATCTTCTGCCTCAAACTTATTTTCCTTATACCTTCTGTGATGAACTTTCCTTGTATTTTTTCTAGTGTCTTCCCTTGCACAATGCAGCTTCTCAGCTGCTAATTCTTTTGCTATTCCTACTATGTATTTTTAAATTTTCCTTGTTCTTCACTATACTGAGAAATCAGGAAACATCAGATCAAGATACCTAGGACAAATTAAATTTATCCTCCCTTCCTCATCTATGAATATATATTAGGTGATGTAGTCATTAATTAGATGTTTAAATATTTTTTTTCCATATTTTCCATCTTCCTTCAGTGTGTAGGAAGGCTGATATCTTTAAAAGTGGCCAGCTAGTATTTTACTGTATTACAGTAAATGGAACTACATTAAGGCTCATTTCTAGAAGATAACTCAAGGTTCCAGAACTTGATTTATGTATGTGCCTAAACCTGGCATTCTAGAAATTTCCCTCGGGTGCTAAAAATATTCAGGAGCATCAGAAACCTACCTCAGGGAACCTTCTGCAGAATACTGTGGTTTCAGGGATCGTAAAGAAACTAATCCTTTGCTTTTTTCTGTAGGGCATATTACCTATAGCCACTTCAACAGACTCAAGCTCACCCTGCTTCTATTCCAAAGGAAGCAAAGCCAGGAGACTGCACAACAAACTGTGCCACCAAGCCTGATCAGCCCTGCTGCAAGGCAGAGAACATCACTTCTGAGGAAAGACCGATTTTCACTGAAATCTTCATTGAAGTTGTCAAGATGTGACTGGACACAGTGCTAGATAATCTCATCCAAGCTCCCTTTCCCATGAAGGGTTGGACAGGGTGACCCTTGTAAGGTCCCTTCCAGCCTGGGATGTTCTGTGATTTTGTGATCCTTCCAAGCTCTCTGCTTTTTTCCAAGGTCACATGACTCTTGGATGGCTCAAGGCAGTTCATCTTGGTTTTGCATTTGCTGAGTAACAAGACAGCTTTTAAATGCCAGCATTATACTGCATAGGTATTAACACTGAGAGCTGACTCTGCTATGGGATTCAGCAAATCAAACTGGCTTGGTTTGGTGTCCAGGTGCTCAGCTCCTTCTTCTTTGAGAGTGTAACTCTTTTCCCACCTCTGATTGAAGAGGCAGATGGGATCCCTTCCGTCATGAATTATGTTATCATCCTTTGCCTTCTGTAAATACTAATTCTGGAGAGGGGGAAGGATTTGCAGCACACACTTAAGTTTCAGGGTTGCTGTACTGTTGTCCTTGCTGAATGCACAGCTTTTATGCATAGCAGTCTAAAACATCTAATTCTCCCTGTGCATTTTTTGAGGATACTAAATGCTAATTGAATTGTCTCACAGAAGCCGTGAGCAAAATATCACACACAGTAAGTAGAAGTTTGCAGAGAAACAGGTATCCTTCTAAAACCCCCTCCTAACAATACACAAATAAACCATGTTGCCTGGTCTGTTCGGCTATTTCTGATATTTTTCTGATATCTCTATCAAATAACTTCCTGGAACTCATCCATGTACTGTAAAAGAAACAAAATAATAATTTTTGACCTAGCAGAAGAAACACATGATTTTTAATGAAAATAGGTCTAACATGTTTTGCACATTTAATTAATGAAAATATTTTGGTCTATCATGCCTTCATACTCTATGGAAAACTCTGGGCAGATGCATTATGAAATCTAAATATTAACATGGTATCTAGAGAAAAGAAAAACCTTATTGATTGAGGGGAAGTATGGAGAGTACTATAATGTCTTTTTACCGGAAAATGTCCTCAGCTTTTGGAGCTCAACACTAGATTCTCATTTCAGGAACCACTCTAAAGGTATATTTTAAAGCATTTTAGAAGGAAAACCATAGAAATCCTCTCAGAAAGCTTCTCTATGCAAGATGACCTTTCAGAATGGAGAAAGGCCAAACATCTTAAGTAATGTTGTGAGCCCACCTTCTGTTTCCACAGGACATGTTCTCATTCAGGAAGTCTGATGCTAATTACTTTGAATCAAAGAGCCGGATGAGCATATCCTTCCAGTTTGGGAGATAGGCATCTGGTGGTAAGAAGGGATTCTGCTAATGCTCAGGTAACTGCTACATGGGAAAATATTACCACTCATTCATCTGTTTAGCAAAAGTTATTACTCATGAGTGAGTCACAAATAAATAGAGAATATACGGGAGACAGAATGACATTTTAACTCTTTATCTTCACAGGAAAATTTTCTGGGGTGCTGGATGTTGTAGGACAGGAAGAAAAACACAATACAAAAAATAGAAAAAATTGTCTTTTTTTTTTTTTTGGTACATTTGATGGTGATTTGAATGAAATTAACTTGCTATGCCAAATCCAGGATCAGGTCAGGATTTTGCAACTGGTCTTGAGGAATTCTGTTGTGAGATGCTGGTAATTGAATTGTGGAATCACAGAATGCTTGGGGTTGGAAAGGATCTCTGGACAGCAGGTTCATATGGAGCAGGTTGCACAGGATTATGTCCATCCCATTGATTTCCCATCTCTATAGTCTACCTAGTCCCTCGTGGACTGAAACGGAATGTATTTCTGTGTCACTGTAGGTCTTAGACGTTGCTATAGTATAGTAGTAGTAGATGTATAGCGATAATAACTTGAACCTTTGTGAGCAAGAAAATGTAACTCATGCAATCTGCTTTCATAGCTTGCTGAGTTTGTCTTAAAAGCAAAGTACCTGTAGAAAAAAAAAGCACTTTCTGTTCTCTGTATCCATGGTGGATGTCATCAAAAATAATGCAAGAAAAGCAGGAAAAAGTCTGGTTCAAGTTTGGGGAAAAATTTATCCCTGAGGAGAGTGAAATGTTAGATTTGCATAAAATCTGGATTCTTAAAGATATGTAAGTTGAGCTGATGATAAATTGCCTTTGGCTTCTCAGGATTCTTTTCTATTTTAACGGTAGGTATGCATATGATATTCTTAGCATCACATGGTTCCAGATTTCAAAAGTCCAGGAGAAAACCCATGAGTTCAAAAAAATAAACACCAGGCATTTAATAAGCAAATATTGAGGAATCAAGCTAACTTCAGAACCACCAAATGTTTTATAAACAATTATTAATTTTTTGGCATAATATTTCTGTGGTCTTTATTATACTTAAATGAAGGGATTATATAATTTTTATTACTATTTTTATGGTTAGGCATACATGTCTGAACCTTTTGAACCATTTTCTTCCTGTACATCTATCTATTTTCAAGTCAAATCCCCTGTTTTTTATTACCTATTTATCTCAGAGAAAGTAACTCAGTTTTATGAACTTTAAATGAGAAGAAGCAGAGAAAACTTTCACATAGATACCTTTGTTTCTGAGACTGTTGTTTAAGTAGGCTATAAGCAAAACAAAGTGAAAGGCTTCATTTATAGACTCATCTCAGTTTGCTTTGAACATCTGAAGCTTCACAGAACAGATAGAAAAATGCCTGAAAGGATGAGAAGAATGTTTTGATGAGAGTCATGTTGGAAGATGAAGAAATCCATTCCTGAAGATCAGTCTAAAAGCTAACATTAAATTCTTGGAGACTCGGCTACATCAACTGTCTGCAATGGTTGAAGAAATGTGGATGAAATTAATCAGCTCAATTAACTATAATTCCTGGGTTGCTTTACTGTAAGAACTGAGCTGTTGTACCTTTGGGTAGCAGTGATTCAGTGGAACAGAAATGTTGTCTTGTTAACTCATATTTCTCTATATTTTCTTAGCAAAACTGAGACCAAGTACGGCATAGCTGAATTTCTGAATCAAACATATTCACTAAACTGAAAAAAAATCTCTTCTGCCTTCTGCTAATGAATTTCAGTCATCAGATGCTTTAATTTCTTAAACATAGTCTCTTTGTCATCTTCTGAATGTTCCTGAATTAATAATATTTTCATTTATCTTGTGAAAAGGGAACCTGGAAATAAAATTAAGTTTATTCTTTGAAACAGAAAATAAGAAATGTATCACAATTCTATTCGTAAAACAGTCATACAGCACTTTCTCTGATCTACATTAAACCATTATAAGTTGGTGCTGTGAGAGATGAAAAAAATTTAAGAGTGCATAAATGATTTTATTTTTGTCTAGAAATCTTTTGCAATTACAAGATTATTATCACATGTTATGTCGGGTAAATGACAGCATCAGCATTACTATTGTGATGTTTTTGAGGGGGTTAAGTCTTAAAAAAAAAACAGTTGAAGGAATAATTCTAATAGATTTTTCTACAGTTTGTAGTGTGTTATTTATCTATTGTATGCTGATCCTGATCATGTGTTTAGACAATACTGATGTCCTTATAATAGTTATTAACTATTGTATTTTCATCACAACTGAATGAAAATAATGGCTCAGATCTCCATTGGGTCTCTTGTGAATTTTGAGAAATAAGTCTTAAAAAAATTAATTTAGTGGAGCTTTCTTTCATTAGCTTCTGTTACACCTCTCTAGGACAGTGTAAGAAGAGTTCCTCTAATGTTGTCCAAGTAAACCTTTTGAAGGTGAAGTTTTCCTTTTTTTTTATTGCTATAAAGACAGAAAGTTTGAAAATAAATCAGTAACTAAATACTTTAAAAAATATATTAGCTAAATGTTGTACCTGATATTATTTTTCATTTATTCCATAATATGCATTGTAATTATTTGGGTAACAATAAATATATAACTTAACTTAATCCATGAATTTGGCTTATGATGCAATATTACCTGAGCATGCATTCCCAGTAGCACACATGCACTCCCACCCATCACAAAAGCTCACGTGCACACAGCCAGCCATGCACATAACAGACAGGCATGCACAGCACTCATACAAGCAGAGCCCATCCAGCTCCCCTCTCTGGCTGAGCAGGGTGGAGGGTGGGAATATATGTACAGGGTGGATCCACCTAGCAGCTGAACTCTGATATTCAATCAAGCCAGCAGTGGCCCCTGGGTCCCAGTACCCTCAGCTGCTGCCACTGGGACTCACAAACCCCCGAGTCTGCAGGCCCATGCCAGCTGCTGCTGCTCCAGATACACATCACTGTCCAGCTGACCTCACCCTCAGAGCCCCCCAGACCCTGTGGGCCAGACCCTATAGTTCCTCTGACAGTGGGGACTACCCTAGTCCCTTCCATAGCCAGGTCCTCTTGTGGTTCCACCCTTGGAAGCGCACGCCTGTCTCGCTCCCAGTCCATGTCACATACTTGCAGCAAGTCCAGCTGGTTCAAGGCCCTGCTAATCCTCACACACCCTCACTCACACCATGGGCATGTGGGTTTCTGAGCCCTAGCCCCTAGTCAGGGGTTGCTTTCACCTGGGTTTTTCCCAATGCTGTACCCAGGCACATGAGCCCTTTGTGCAGCACATGAACAGGCAAGTCCACTGATCACCTACTTTTTATGCTCTGCCAGCTCAGTTACCACTTTATCCTTTTATTTTCCCAGGCTTCCTGCTGCTTCAAACCGCCTTGATCTTTCTGTTTCCCTACCAAACACAGTACTAAACCATAATGACTTATGAACAAGGTTCTTTTTCTAACAACCATGGTTCCATTGGGTGGGACATGTGTGGGTTGCTCAGATGAAGACAACAATTTAGTGCAAAGCTCTGGTCTGTCTGTCACTGCACCACCATGACTAGGTGCAGCAGGTGCATGAGATGAGAGGGTGCTGCTAGGATGGCGTGTCTGGTAGTCAGCATTTTCCTAAGAGAATGAACACAACCATTCATAAACTGTATCTCTGAGATATCGTGTGATTAATTTAGTCTGAATGTATTATGCTAGAAATGTGAGGAATCTTCAAAGAAACAACAGTCTAGTGGACATGGAGTTTAGAAAGTTGGATACCAGATACAGGAGATAAAGGTATCATCAAAGTGGTTATTTTGTTACAGACATGTAGATCTGGTCTTGTGTCTTCCAATGTTCTTGTATTCTCCTGTTTCTTGAGTTGTTTTTATTAGATGCAATGCTTTCAAGAGAGGATATTAGTCTATCAGCAATACCAAAAAGGGGTGTGTATTTTCCCCAAATTTCTAGGTAAGACTCTAGCTACTGGTTCTGTTAAATTTAGTTTAACCCTTGATGTTTAAACTCAGCCTTGTTACCACCATCAGTGCCTGACCAGAAAAGTACAGTTATACACTTGTGAAAATGAATGGGCAAATTAATATGAAAACTTGAAAGGCAATTATTACATGTCCTCAAGGATTATGTCAAGAATAGTAATGAGTCCGCTGATACTTCATTGTATTAATAGTCTTATATTTTTCCTGATACTTTAGAAATTAAACATGTTGACACTTCACCTTTCATTCAGCTAATCCTACTCTGTAAAATACCGTTTTGATATGCAGCCAGACTGCCAACTAATCCTTCGTCATAACTTCACTCATGAACAATTTATTATTTTACCTGTGGCACTATTGTATAATAACAAATTATTTTTAAGAGCCTTGATCTTTAACTGTCTTAGCTCTTCTTATTTATCTTGTCAACTATAAATTGTGGCCGCTCAGTTTATGGCCATAGCTCTTAAGCTCATATTGACTCAACATCAATCAAATATAACCGTGATTTGGTTGTTATTTAGAAGAGTACCTTCCTTGCTCAGAAATTATAAAATTGGTTTCCATGCAAAACATTTATGTCAGATGGACATAGAAACACAAAGAGAGGTTTTTCTCTGGGAAATAGATGATGATCAGATATCCATACTGATGTTTCATGAAATCTGCTGATCTTTTCTGCTGTCTAGCTTTAAGATTCACCTGAAGACCTTGACAGAAGCAAAGAGAATAATTCTTGTACTTAGATGAAATCTCAGCTAATAGTCTATCCTAAGAGAGGTCTCAAGCATAGGTTCCCCTTTTTGTTGTTAGCGTCCCCATTGTTAGGGGACCTGTTAGGAGGCAGAGGAAATTATATTACCAGTGAACTGCTTGTAGTTCTGTGTCTGAGGCTTGGACATTGCAGCAAAGGACTGCAGACATTACCAGGCATGAAAGGGAGCAACTTGTCTGAAACAGAGACCATCACTGGTATTGTCAGAACTCAGATGTCAAGTAATGAGTTATGGAAATATACAGAGAAAGGAAAAAGAGGATGAGAGTAAGTCTGCCACTGCTTGCTAAAATTAATGAAAATGGGAATTTAAGACAGTTTTAGGCTTCCTAACTACTTTGGTGTTGCTGTTGTATGAGTTAGCTAGTAAGAATATCATAAGATATGTTTGGTCAGTAATCCACCACCTTTTGAAAGCATCTTTTTGCTACTGCTTTCTATTCTTTTGCTACATTGAAATTCAGCTATTGATCAAGCTGATATAAGCAGTCAGAGACTGATAAGGAATAGAGCACTCAAATTACTGAGCTATCAAATTGTGAGAGGCAGGGAGCATCACATCTTTTAAGGTCTGCACTGGTGGCTTAATTGTTTTCAGAAGCTATTTAAAATGATGTAAATCATGTAAGCCTACAAAATATTGTATTATCCTTTTTCATATTACCACAGCTGCTGCTAGGAGCGAGCTCAATGCTGATTTCTCTTCATTGTCCCTTCACTTTCTCTTTTTCTTTTCCCTTCTCCCTGTGCACATACATGCAATCAAGTGTGTTCTCTGTAGCTGCTCTAGGACTGTAAATTTTGCCTCTAGCACCACCTGAGTCTGTGTTGGAAACTGTACATCCCACCAAGACACTGGTATGAATCTTTCCTCTTTGCTGAGTTTCCAATGAAATTAATATTTATGTATTGTATTATTATATAGTTGGGCTACTTAAAGCTTTGGTTAGGTATTTATTTTTATTTAAGTAGATGTATCTTAAATTCTAGATAATAGCAATTTATAACGCCATTCATTCTTAGGTATTCACATTGAGCTCTAGATCCAGTGGAATGAATTCCAATAGTTGAAGAATAAATAAAGATATATATAAGTTTTGTAGCTTGTACTAAATTATAATTGCCGTATGAAAGAAAAATTGAGCATTTTGTATTTGCATTTCCCTGGTTGAATTTATTAGGCGCAAGAGATAAGCAGGTTTTACTGCATATGAAACAAATGGCATATGCAGTGAAAATCATTCACTGGTTTGCTTTAATAAAATATATTTTTACAAACAAATATTTTTACAAATGTTTATGTTCTGTTCAAAACCCAGGTAACTATTGTGATGATAATAACTTAAGACACATGCCCAAGAGGACAACAATGGCACTAGGCAGAATTTTAACTGTGTTTAGCTGTGTTTCTACTTTTTGTGTATATAGAAAAATTCTTATTGAATGAAATATAATCATTTGAAATTACACCATTAGAACACCTGCCACATATATTTCCAGCTATTGAGTTCTTTGTTATGAAAACATACATTTTTCTATGCACATTGCTGACCATACTTTAAAAGCCAAATATAATGGCTGAATTCTTATTAAAGCATAAAACTTCTTTTGAATGGAGAAAGATACGGATATGTGTTTTGCAAGTTGTTATGCGTAAGTAGTTATGCACATTAAAAACTCAAATGGTAGCATGGGAAAATACATTTTTCAATATAGCAGATGCCTTTCAATGTCTTCAGGGAAAGTTAAATTATTTTACTGACATCAAAAGAATGTAATTAAACACCTATGATGACTAAACAAAATAATAGCAGGTAGAGGCTTCTTCACTACGTGAAGTAACTATATTCTCACAAATGATTTGGGCATTTCCGCTGACAGCTTATACATGAAATTTAATTTGGACTAACTAAAATCTGTGGTGCAAATAACACGTACATTTATTCTACATCAGAAAAATTAAAATAATTAACAATTGGTCTTTAAGTGTGAACTTGCTACTTTCAGCACCTTTCTAGTATAAAATCTGTTGCCCATCTACTAAGAAGTGTACTGTAATTGAAAGCACAAACAAAAACAAAAGAGAGCCTCATATGTCTAACCACTAAAAAAGCCTGCTGGACAAGAATCCTCAGTAGAGAATTCAAGTAGAAAAGAAATTTAGGAACCAAAATTTGTTTATCTAAAATTTTAAGGCCAGAAATTTTGATTATTTAATTAATAGTAGCTGTAGTTCCCGTCTTTAACTTATTAGATCTTCTAATAAACATATTTTATTGTCTTTTAATTTCTAGTTTGTCTCTAAATGTACCCTCATGCATAAATCTCCTCTGTGAGTACCTAACCTGGAATGTGAGATGCAGAAACATCTACTTATTACTACCAAATATTTAAAGAAAAAAACCACGTGTAAGACAAATTGTTTAAATGCCTAGCTTTTAGGTGGCTGAAGTTATTTAAGACTGGCAATGCTTCAATATGATTTGAAAACATACATCTTGTCTACAGCAATTACTTGACCAGCTAGGGCCCACCATTGGTTAACAGAGATGCCTCTTTTGCTATATTAACATGAACCCTTCATTGGAGAGGTAATAAAATTTCTTCTGATACATGGTCTTTTCCCCATATTATTTTTTGGGGTTTTTTTTCCCCAGTCTTTAAACTCCAGTTATTATTCCCTTTTTAAATCTTCAAGATACAAGAACACTGAAAAACTTTCAATATTTTCTGTTGCTGAAAATGGGCAGAAAATGCTTAAAGAAAAATTATATATGGAGTCGTTGGATGCAAATTCTTTCTCCCTGTCCTCCTCTCCTCCTCTCCCAAGGCATCTACCAGTAAGTAGGCAAGGGATTTTTATTTGGCTGAGTTAAAGGGTTCTGATCATATAATATTTTATCATGCATTACAAATCATTTTATCTAGTACTGTTTGAAGAGATTCAGAATTAAATAATCAGTTCCTTGGTTTTGAAGACTTTGAAAGCAATGCAGAGATGTAGATCTGAATCTACTCTATATGAAAGACAATACACTCATTATATCCTACAAACAAGAGTAGTGGTTTATTTTTTTTCATGAAGTGAAAGAAAATTTATAAAAGGGCAGCTGGAAAGAAGATCCATGTTATTAAACAAAAGGGGCTGACATTAACCAAGATTCTTTTGTCTATGTAGGAAGTGCTGAGAGTGTGCTTTTTGCATGCCATAGAAAAAACATTTTTTCTTGCATTTTTCTTTTGTCACAGTGTAAAAATTCAGCTATAAGTTATACTATGTTCCCCTTCAGGATACATAGAGAAAATACATAGTGACTGTAGATTTTGAATAGTAAAGCCAAAGCCTGGAGATTTAATGACCACTATGGTAATGTTTTACAAACAAAATCCTGCAAAATTGTAGGCCAAGTCCTGCCAAATATCTTCATCTCAGCTGTCAGACCATGTTACAGGAAAAGTTTTATGCTTCAGCTGTATGCAGCAAGTTCTGTCTGGATTATGCTAATACAGAAACACTTGCCTATCCCACTTTTCATACCAGCTTCAAAATGAGATTGTTAGTGTGATTGGTTTTATGGGAGAGTCATAAGCCTACAGGCATATTACTGAGGTTGTTTATGACAAGGAGTCACGAATTCAGACATGAAAGCAAAGGAATTCTCATTAGCAAGAATATTTTAAGTAGTCACTTTAAGATGTCAACATTAACACTGCATTGAAAAGGTCAGTATTATGGCAATAATTATCTTTAAGGTGTTACCTTTAAATTTTATCAAAAAGCATGCATGTTCAGATATTTTTCTAATCAATGAAAAAAGACTGATTAGAAAGCCAAGCAAAAGTGACTGGAGAAGAGACACTTGGGGTTTTTTCTTTTTAAATCATTAAATCCTGAAACCAGAACAGAGAGCTGAGTCTGTACCATCTGGGCCCTCATCATGTCTGCAGAAAACATTTGTGTGTATGACATTCAATGCAAGGGAATATTGTATGTTCAATATCAGCCAGCCTGTGGCATACAGGACATAGACTACAGCTAAATTGCATAAAGGTTAAAGAACTGTCCTTTGATTGAAACCTTGCAATTTGTGTTGACAGAGTACTGCTCAGCCTGCGTTACCTGGACTCCTAGGTATGGATATAACTGTTGAATGTTAAGTTGTGACTCTATCACAGCTTGCTATTGGCAATGTACACAAATTTGAGTTTTTAAATGATTGTTTGATAAAACTTTACTGCACATGCAATGATGACTTTATGTCATAGACAATAGTCTATATACTAGACAAAACAAAGAACAAGGGAAAGGTTCGTAGAGGCATTCACATGTGTAATGAACTTGTGTTATTTTAGGTAATCTGCTCAGAAGCACAAGAACTGATGGTTTCATGTGACTAATTCTAAAATATCTTAGAATTTCTAAGTATCTTTCTAAAAATTGATACTTAAAGCATAGTCATGGTCAACACAAGGGAATGCTAACATTATCCTCGTTCTGACGAGGCAGAGGGAATTGCAATCAAAATTAAAAAGAAATACTGGTGCAGTTGTAAGCGATCTTATTGCAGAATTGGAACCATTCAGGGTGCATGGAACTGCTGGAGACCCACAATCCTGCTTAAAGCAGGATCAGGTCTGTGATCAGACTGGGCTATTCACATCTTCATCTAGTCAGACAAACCTCAAAGGACAGAGATTACCTGAGCTTTCCAGGGGTTCTGCTACTTATCCTTGGTTAGTGCCACAGTGATTTTTTTCCCTTATGTAAAGGTGGCATCTCAATTTTCCTCTTCTTTTTCTGTCATATACATCAGTAGAGAGTTTGGCTTCATCTTGCTGATAACCTCCCATTAGGTATTAGAAAGATGTTGTTGAGTCCCACAAAGCCTTCTTGTCTTCATGCCAGGCAGTCTTCTCTCAGCCTCTTCCCTCATCTGTCATTAAGCTCCAGTAACTCACATTTACAATGTGCATAGAGAATAGAAGAAAAAAGTAAAATATATATGTAATATTAAATATAAAATATATATGTATATTTTAAAAGATCCTATCACAAAGGCAAAAAACCACTTATACCTAAATCAGATAGTAGTAAGAACTTAGCCTGGCTGGCATTTGGGTACTACTTTAAAGCATTTTACTAGGAGCTGTCAAGCTTGCTCTCAGTCCATTAGGAAGATGATTCTTATCAAAACTAAAGAAATGGAACTGAACAAAAGGCCTCAGCATTTAGAGCGGCAATGAAGAAATTAACAAAAATACTTAGAAGAAGTGGAAGCTGGGAGAAGCTAATGCTACAGAACATCAAAAACATAAACTAAGAAGCATGGGAAATTATTGACAAAGATTAAAGGTACCAAAAGAAGGTTTTAATAGAAAATATAAAGGTAAGTAATCATCTAATGTACAGTAAGAAATAAAGGATTTCTACCAAGTTATCACTTATTTTCTTAATAAATAGACACTGGAAAAAATTTGCTGAAAAAACATTCAAGAGGTGTGTCTCTTCAATATCTGCTGAATAACTGAGCAAAATGATCTGAGTATTTATTGGCATACCCATCCAACTTCGATTAAAGGCAAAATAAAAAGTACATAAAACTAGACATTATTAACAAAATACTTGAATGGGATAATCTGATAAATACCAGTCAGAATTTACTTGTAAATAATGACAGTCCTAAATATGTACTGATACTTCTTATGAGCTAAAAGCATGGTTTGTTGCATGTTGATGTATTGTTTTTGGAGACTTATGATTAATTGTACCACTATATTTTCATAAGGTGGATTAATGTGAGAGCAGTAGCAAGAGTTCAGTGCTTTAAAAATTACAGACCTGCAACTGCTGGCATTTCTAATGAGATCTTACATGAGCTTATTCTTAGTTCAACATTTTCAACATATTTTATTAATTATATGGTGTGAAATTACCAGAGACAAAGCTGTAACTATGACAGTGGTAAACATTTACAAATTAAACACTTGAAGACAAATCAATGCTGTATAAGAATTTAAATCATTTAACAACGTGGATGTCATAAAACTTTTCATTTATGTGAAGTATAACTATGAGATTGTGCTTCAGGATGAAAAAGGCCTCATGCTAGAGGAATAAGAGGAGAATATTAGTCACCCAATACAGAGGCTTAAACTGATTATGTGTCAGTGAAAGCACATACTCAGAGTACTGAGAAGAGCTCAGGCAGCTGCTGGATGCAAAAATAATGAAATTTGTTGCAATGAGAAGCGAGATCATTTTATAGCATTCCCTTTGACATTGAGTTACCGGAATACTGCAGCAAATTAGGGAATTAATAGTTCAAAGAGAAAGTTGAAAACTCAAAATTTGAGAAAAAACCATGACAATTCTAAGCTAATGCAGGTTTTATCTCCTATTAGAGAAGACGAATGATGTGACAGTAACATTTTTCTTGAAGATAACCTCTTCGTGATAAATAATAAATCTGTTCATTTTCTTCATCCCAACAGCCAAAGCAATATTTAAAAGCAAGAATGGAATAAAATAATAAGCAAAAATCAGTACTGAAAATAATTTCTCAATGGAAAAATTTATAAAGATATTTTGTGGGTCTTTTCCTCACCTGAAATTTTTAGGCTGAAGTTGCATGTGATAGAAAGAGATATAGCTCATGTATAACTTTTTGACTGGAGGCAGTAACTGACTCAGGTAATCCTCACAATTTGTCACGTGGGACAGGTCAAAGATGAGCAAAATAGTCTTTCATAGCCTCAAAATCAATTTAATATGGTGATTCAAGGTAACAGGTCCATATGATCTACTCATTAAGAAGAAGATGTTGATCTGTGTTTGTGGAAGGAGCGCTCCTTACTGTTCCATTGCCAATTAAAGTGGCAATGTTTCTATCATGTTTTGATACTGCTTGCTAAATGCTAGAATAAGCTTATCAAATAGCTAAGCTGTAAATACTGTGCCTGTCGCCTGTCAAGGAATTCAGGGTGTGCCTTCTCTGTTACTGATAGCACTTGCTTTATCAAGCAGGCTGATGTATGAATAACTGACAGGGTTTTCTGGAGGTTGGATCTGGCACTTACTGACCTGATTGCACAAAACATAGTCTTGTGGACAAGAACTAAAATTTTGCAGAAAGATTTAAAGAACAAATAATATAGACTTTGAATAGATATAATTCTATATTATATTATTAAATATAATATTATATAGAAGCTTCCTCTAGGATTTTTTTAATGAAGTAGGAGAATGTTTGTGTTTTCTAGCTTGTTTGATTTTGAAAGATGACACCATCTTATAATAATTCATTGCAACTCAAATTTCCTATTCACTAAGGGATAATTAATTTTATTTTGTGAGTTCCTTAAAGTATTTGCTTTGAATGTGGCTGTTGCCTACCACTGTTTTGTAATGAGGTTAAGCTTCTCTTCATGTCAGATGGTGAGTCCAAAAGCATAAAAGCAGTATTTTGTGTTTTTAGTTTAAATGAGTGTAAAAACATGCATGAATTAAATATGACAGAAAGTAATCACAGATTAGGGTGAGAGTGGAAAAAATACTTCTTGCCGTGGTAAGATGGAATTTTACTAGTTAGTTTTGCCAGCAAACTTAAACTAAAAATGTAAGAGGGAGCAATCCTTTAGACCAGTTATAGTTGCCAGTACACTTCATAGACTAAAATACATGCTGCAATGTGGAATATTTAAAACTTTTTTAGAATATTTTTCCATATAGAATATACTTGTTCAATATGAATTTAAGATGTGTTAAATGTTAATCTTTGGTTATAATAAAATAACAACTTGCTGTGTTAAGAACATTTTTTCCTTCTTAATGAATACGATCAGAATTGTGCTTAAGTTTTCTAGGACAACTTGCATTTCATTAAATATAGTATACAATCAGTATTGGAAAGCAGCTAATATATTTCATAGACTTAAACCATTTTGCTTTTTTTTACAGTTTCTTAGTGTATACATTAGTATCTACTTATTAAAAGTGAAGCTCCTGTGTGTTAGGATTGCATGACCAGGTTTTGGTACTGGGAGAATATAAGGGCGGCTTCTGTTAGAATCTGGTAGAAGATACCCCCACGTCCAACAGAGCCATGACAGACAGCTCCCCTCCTGGCCAGGAAAAGTACATCAGCTACAGAGGTAGCTCCTCTGGGATAAGAGGTTTACAAAACTTCTGGGAAGCAGCAACCGGAGAGAGGAGCGACACTGTGTGAAAGAGAGCATCCTGCAGATACCAAAGTCAAGGCAGAAGGAGAGCCGGCTCCTCCTGCACTGCTTAGGGTAGGAGGAGGTATTGCAAACTGGGAGTAAGGCTAAACCCAGGAGAAAGGGAGGGGTGAGAGTGAGTGTTTTAAGATTTGGGTTTATTTCTCATTATCCTATTCTGGATTGCTTGGTAGAATTTAAGCTAATTTTCCCAAGTCGAGGCTGTTTTGCCCATCACAGCAACGGGTGAGTGATCTCTCCCTATTCTTATGTTGAGCCAAGATCCAGTGG
>VWYI01002091.1:15035-44555 GCA_013399455.1 Anthoscopus minutus | reverse complement strand
GAGCCAAGATCCAGTGGTTGTGATTTCTCTCCACCACTGCGCTGAGGAGACAAAGGATAGAGGCTTTGGGGGGCAGGCACCCAGTGTCCATCTGGGGAAAACCCAACACAGTCTTGCTGAGGAATCATGCATTATTTTGTTCTCTTTTCAGTAAGCTGACATATGACAGAATTTGATTATAAAAAACAGAAATAAAATTTGTATTTAAAATTATTTATTAAAATTAAAATTAGTATAAGATTTGTATTATATAAGTAATATCACTAAATGAAAGCAAGGTTAATGAAATACATGTTATCTTGAAAATTATTCAATACATATATTTGAATAAGTGCTTCTAGGTGAATGTGCTGCTAATTCAGGAAATAGCAATCAATATTTGTGACCTGAAACATGACCCTTGAAAAGGATGTTGTACAATGATATATGTATACAAAGAAATTTAATCATTTGTTATTTGCTGGTTTTTGGCTAGCATGTGAACTGAATGTATGATGATAAGAATTGCAGACATTTGAATATATGCTTAATGTATGGATAATAAGCAGTTAGGAACGGCTTGCTAAAAATGTTAAAGAAGGCAGTGACTACTGGAATACTGTGTAATGGGACTAAAAAGGTATTTTCTTGGGGAAACAGGATGCTTTACTCTTTGCCAGTCACCTTATTTTACACTTTGATAACCAATACTGGTGTTATGCTTACTACTTCTGGTACATTTTATTTAAGAACCTCAATCTGATCACAAGGCAAGCCTTAGGAAGCATTAGACACTGAAGCACAATTACAAGCAGAATTGCTGGAGGTAAATTACTAACTGTCCTTTGCGATGTCTGAAGGGTGGGGGAGTTCCCTGAGTGCTCAGATTGGAGAGTGTATACCTGCTGCATATAAATAAAAGTACATGCTCTTTTCTGGGACTTCTCAACAGGTAGGTCTTCCATTCTCATGAAAGTGCTTTATTAAAAGAGTGTTTTAAAAGCTATTGTTGGCCTAGCTGCCTGAAACACATTCAGTGTTGGCTTGAATTATGTGGATGTTTACGGATGTGTATATGATGATTTTGAAATGGTTTGAAACTTCCTATTCCATTTCAACACAAAGCAATCAATGCACTTCCAGCAGATATGTTTAAACTTACTCTAGATACTCCTTCTATGTGTCATACACTTTGCACACTGGAGTTGGATAAGTATTTCTGTGTTTGTTTTCTAAAATGACAGTAGTTCTTTTTTAAATAGTGTACAAACACTTCTCTTAAAGATAATTTTCTCCAAGATTATAAATGTTTATTTTCTAGGCTAACTTACTCCCTGCCAAATTAGTTCCAAATCAAAATGACTACAAATACAAGATGTTTTTTTAAGGTGTTATAATTTACTTAAGATGAGTGGGTGAAGGTGCCTGTGCCCAGTTAAAAATTATAACCATGAGAACTGCTACCTCCATTGTATATGACTTTACAACAGACATTTTCTTTATAATTGCTCTCATCAGAGCAGCACTCAGTGTAGCAAACATATATTCAGACATATTGGGTTTTGCCAAGGAATTTTCCTACTCTTTACCAAAAATGAAGGAAAGCCATGGCATTATATTATCAATCACTTCCCCCATTTTCTATTTCTTGGGAAATTCACAGCTCAGAAAACCACTGATGTGTGCAATCCAATTCAGCAAATTTACTAAACAGTTTCCCAAAAGAATCATTTATATGCCTGCTTAGATTAGCTTTTCATGACCTTGTTTCCAGATTCCCATACACTTGAAAAATAATAGTAATCCAAACAGTCAGAAGTCTTCTAGTGGGCTATAACCAAAATTAAGAACCTTACCAGTAATTCAGTTTAATAAAGTATGTCGGAAATTTGCTGTTCATTCTAGGGGAGAATCATGGCTGCATCTGACATATAACCTTGTTAAACTATACTTTTTTCTCCAGCTGAAGTAATATGTCAAAGTTGCTAAAATGACCATAAACAGCCTCTGAAGAGCTAAATGTATAAGACATTTTTGACTCAACAAACTGGGGTTATCTAAATTAATATCTTCACTCAGTTTTTCATAACTTACTGGTTGTGATCTTTTGTAAGCTGTCTGTTTGTACTAGGTTTGCATGCAAAGAAATTTTGTTTCATCATATAAATTCTGAAAATTCATTAAGCAGCGACAAGCCATTCATTTAAGTGTTTGCATACAATATAGGAATATAAGTACCCATCCTCTCATAGATATGCATTTTCATGAACTTTTAAATTCAATTTTGTATTGATTTGTATATTAATCAGGGCAATGCATATGTAGGAGTAACTAGAAACTGCCTATTTGTAGATATTGCTACTGTACCTATTTAATTACAACAAACGTTGCCCTTCTGTGAGACTTTGGTTTCACTAGTTAAGTTCTGAAGAAGAAAACTTAATTAATTTCCAAAAGAAATGGGAAAAATTAAAACCACAGCACTACATTTCACCATCTGAAATCTAGACCCTAAAATACGTTAATCTGGCTTCTTCCCCGTTTTCTTACTTCTCCACTTTCTGAATGTTGATTTCATGCAGCTATGCCACAAGTATTTATTCAATAGGGTTTTCACACTAAAATGTCCTTTAGCAACTCTAGCTTGAGCACTGCTTATCAAAACCATTGTACCCAGAAGATAACAAACAATGAGGGCCAGGCTGACCTCAGCTGGCTTCCTGGCACCACTTAATCCCTATGTCACTCACCACATTCAACAGGATGAGGGAGAAATAAGATAGAATAGGTGAAGATAAAGGTGAAAATAAAGATAGGAAACTGACTTGCCAATTATCATCCTGGGCTTAAAAGACAGGGAAAATTAATTTTTTTGCCAATTAAAATTGCAGCAGGAAGGTGAGATACTGAGACCAGAACTGGAGCACCCTGTTCTTTTATACTTTATACACCCTGAGCAGTGCAAAGGGATGGGGAATGGGGATTGCAGTCAGGCCATAACAGTTCCTCTCTGCAGCTCCTTCCTCCTCACGCTTCTTCCCTTCTGCATTGTGAATCCTCTACAGGATGCAGTCCTTCAGGAGAGACCTTCTGCAGTGTGGGCTCCTCTCTGCAGGCCCGTGCTCCTTCAGGGCATATTTACCTGCTCCGATGTGGGGTCCTCAACAGGCTGTGGGGAAATACCTGTTCCACCATGTCCCACTCAATTGGCAACAGGCAAACCTGCTCCAGCACCTGGGGCACCTCCTCCCACTCCATCTTCTCAGACCTCGGGATTTGCAGGATTGCTTCTCACACATGTACTTCCTCAGTCCTCACTGCCTGTGAGGTATTTTATTCTTTCTTAAATGTACTTTCTCAGAAGTGCTAAAAACTTAGTTGATGGGATCAGCTGTGCCGTGGGGAGGGACCATGCTGGACCTGGCCATGTCTGTCATGGGGTAGCCTGCAGCTTTTCAGGTCACCTGCTGCATCTCCCTCTTTGCCAACACCTTCACACCTACATCCAATGCAAACAGTACACTAAAAATATCTAATGAGCACAGATCATAAATAAGATTACTTGGCGACTTTAAAATAATGAATATGTTCAATCAGAACTATGAATCTAATATTTAATCCTTTATTTATCTCGTAATATAATCTCCACTATATATTCATAGATTTTAATTATGTTAAATGTTATTGAAATAAGGTTTAATTTGGTGATAATAATGCAAATGGATTTGTGTTCTCTATGGGACATATTAAATTGCTTCAGTTAAATGTATCTGTGATAACTTCACACAGAATCCCAAAGGTGCCAGAAGCAATGTAAGAAGTGATGGCTAGAAACTCAATGAGGTCGACCTAATCTGTTTTCACTGAGACTATTAATTAAATATTACTAATATTTTTGCAAATTACAGAAATGGTCTTAGGAAATTTCTGTTAATCCCTGTAGACATCATGACCTCAGTAACAAAAATCCTATTTTTCCCTTTTAAGAAAAAGAAATGAAAGACAGAATGGAAAAAAGTGTTAGCCATTTCACCTTAGAAATAATTTTTATATTCGTATCCAGGGTAACTTTTTCCATTTTTGTTTGTATGTATATGTCTAATTTAAATTAATCTTTTTCTATCTGATCAGAATGATAGCTGCCTGAAAGGTGTGGTTTGTTGTCATTGCCTCTTAGAGAGATATGTAGTTCACAGGAGCTCGGGTTTTTTGTAGTATTATTAGATCTTAGTTTCTGGGAAAAAACCAGCTTCTTGACTGAGCTTATAAATGCATATAAAATGCATCATAAAATAATTCTCTTTATTTTCCTTTATAATTAGAATAAATTTTCCAAACTGATAGTTTATTTATTCATTATATGTTTTAAATATACTTTTCTCTCTTTTTTTAGTAGTTAGCTTTTGAGCTAATTTGGGTTCTTTTAAGATACTGAAAGATGTATTACAGGGCCAAAATAGACACTGTCTGATTTTTCGCTTCTTACCTGAAGAAATTCAGAAGTGGTATTTTTTGTTGTTGAGGTGTACAAACTATTTACAGACACTGATAAAGAAGTCTAAAATATTGCTGCAACTGCTATATGACTTCTTGGCAGAAATCAGAAACAATTCCCTGAAATTGGAGTAGCTTTCAGTTTACACATATGAGTGCAAACATTCAAAAATTCCTGAGGCGAAAGCACATATTATCATATACCAAACATGGCTTAGGCTTATATATAAGTGAGGTTGCCAAGTGGTGTTCCAAAGAACAAGGAAATCAAATTATTTGAAGCTGTCATCTCATTCTAGAGAGACTTTGACTAAAAAAAGGCACTGGATCTTGTATTTTCAAGACTAAAGGGTGTCTATAAATTAGAGATGTCCAAGAATATTTACACAAAATAATCAAAAGATGAGAAAATATTCAGTAAATGCAAATTCAACCTCTGTATAGTTGCTTAGCTACAAATAACGTAAAGTCTTGATCACGTATTCAAAAGCAGTGCTTCTGAGTTTATTAAGCAAAGTTAGAATGCTGACTATAGGTTAACACCAGGAAGAGAGATTGTAGAAATATCATGTGTGCTTTTTGCCACCATTGCAGTCAAACTTCTTCAACACTAATATCTTTATTTATTATATAATTCCATATAAAACTTAAAAATATATTTTTCTAAATTCATGTGATGCAGTTCAGCACTAAATTACTCTGACATGTCATATGGATTGTGTCACACAAGTTCGATCATTTCTGGTTTCACAGTCAATATAGTTATAAAGAGTTATAAAGGTCACCTTATAAGTAATGTAATTTCAAACAAGAGTCTTCCAAAAATCAGGTAGTACTGTATTGTGTGATCTCAGAATAATGCAGCTAGTTCAGTATTTGTAGATAACTTTTTTCTCTTAAATAGGCAACACTGATAATAATGGGAACTGAGATTTATTCAGAGAAAGAGTATTTTTATTATAAGGCAGAAATAGTAATAAATTAGAAAATGTGCAATGAAACATTTATTTTATTAAAGGCAACAAGCATTTATTTACAAGGGTAGCAGAAACCCTACCCTGATCTTCCTGAGAATTCTGCAGCTTACATAGGTTACAAAAAAAAGTGCTAAATATTAAGGTCCTCTGAGGCATGGAGATAACATATTCAACACCATATTGCAACGAAAGTGTTTTCCTGGTTTTTATCTTTGTGGAGGCAATGATACAAGACTGTATGACTTTATTGCAAAGGTATTCAAGGAATTTCTGTTCAGAAGCAGGTAAAACAGCCTTGTGTATGAATAGAGGAAATAGAGAGAATTGAGATAAGCTTTATTTTTTGCAGTCATGTTGGTTATGATGAGATTGCCTGAAAATTGAGAAGAAAAAGATCATGTTTTGCTTGAAGACAGATCTAATGAACTTCAGATGCCAAAGAATGATGGGTAAGTCTTGGGTACTTACAATGAGAAGAAACCAAACCATTGAAATAAAGCTGAAAGAGAGAAATAATTTCTAAGGGAAAATTGTAGCTACTATAGACATATTAATATGCAGACTATTTGTTTAATTCACTGCTCTTGTGTGGAGTAGATATATAGTTTCCAGAAACCAGTGGAATCATCATCTTGATGATTGACTAACCTATTTTTTGTGCTTTATAGGAACAAAAATAGATGTGTATAACCTAATTTTTGTATTGCTGTATACTCTCACTAAAGAATTTTATGTCTCTAGTGGGAAATAGGTAAGTCTTTCTATATTATGCTCATTTTAATGAAAATAACTGTGTATTTTTGCTAAAATGAAGGATGTATACGTATCTGGCAATTCTTGTAACTTCTATCTCTTACTAATTTTTCTAAATCAAGACACAAACCAACAATTTTCTTTTATTATTCACCTGTTGTGCCAAATTTCCATTTATTTTCTTTATTAGTAACTGTGAAAACTATTAAAAATCAGACATGAGAAAAGAATGATTCCTTAAAGATAAACCTGTGTTTAAATCTGCAGGTAAGTCAATAGCCACATAGTTCACAGGAATCTTCATAAGAGTTATTACATCTGAAGTCTGAGTCTTGAACTGGCCTTTCCTAACTAATAGTTCAGATAACTCAAGTTTACCAGGGAGAACTATATCTACCTGGTTCCCAGAAATTCTGGTATGCATAACTAGCATCCACAAAAAACTGATTTAAAGTATGTTTATGTAAGTGCTTATTCCTGGACTCAGAATACCCAACCTAATATCTCCAGAAAGGAGACTATGCATTACCACAGACCGTGTCTCCTGAAATAAATTAGTGTAGCTGTGCTTCTCTCCAAAGTAAAATTTCTGACTGGCTTTGCTGTATTCAGTGTCTGCATCCATATGAAAAGCACACTGTGGGTGAACCCCACTGAAATTGTTTTCCATCTAATAAAAATAATCTTCTTAAAAAGCATCTGAAATATTTGTTAGACAGTATTATTACTTATCTAAATATTTTTATCATATCAGTGCGTTAAGTTATTTTTATGACTGGAACCCATGTTGAAGAGATGCAGCTGGGGAAATAAGCAGGGGCTACATGCAACCACAGCATATCAGAGGTAATATTTTATAGTGCACAGCCAGTAAGGGTCTGACAAGAACAAAAGTAGAGACTAAAATGCTCACAGCTTTTAATCTTCCTTCTCCCTGTCGCCAAAAAATCCTTATGTGCCACCACATAAGGGGTCTGGAAGCTGTCCCCTCTCAATTAGCTGTGCCTCTCTGGTCCAGCTAGTTACCCATCTTCTTTGTCTAAAAGATTCAAAGCTTTTATTTCCTCTGCAGTATTTTGCCTGAAGGTAATGCATTAGATTTACAACATGCTGAGGTTTCTCTCATGTTTCAATATGGTTGTTGCCTCTCTTCGTTGCAGTAGCCCGTGTTTATAACTGAGTAGCTCAGTTTGTTTGCCCAACTCTCTTTGCATTCCTGGGACTTACAATTCACTGCAATATTAGTTCTTGTTGCCAGGGCACTTTGTATAACACTTGACTCTATTTTAATATACACCTATTTTTGGAGCAGTGCAATGAACAGAGCTTTGCCTTCATCGTTTATTTTGCTCAGACATTTATTTGGAAGATATTAGTTCTGTTAGGGTATCCACAGATGACAGATTTCTCCATTCATCGGTAGTAGACCAAATATGGCCAAGATCAGATGCTCATGGCTTAAATGCGAGCTCAGAAAGTTTTATACTCTTTGTGTTAGATTAGTCCCAGATAATCTGCACTGATAATACATGTTCTCAGTTTCCTTCTTTTACACTATGTTCAGTTGCTTGTCTCTGAGATCAAATTGGCTGTAAGCTACTACAAATGAGTAGAGTACTCTGGTGCCACACTGTAGCAGCTCTGAGCTAACATGCCTAAATAGCTAATATTCACCAGTACAAAATGGTGTTGCTCTGAAGGGACAGCACAAAGCTTCTAGGTCTGTACTGTGCATTTGTATAACGAGTATACTAATGTTTGTCTTTGACTGAACAGTCTGATCTCTTCTGCACATGCTATACAGTCTGAAGTGGGGCTGCCCCAGGCTCTTTTGAGCAGAAACTCATCAAATCTCTGGTTTCTTTAGCATGTATTACATTGGCTGACAAATAAAGTCTCTGTATGCAGGAAGCCTGGGCTGGAGGCTGAGGCTGTCTTTCCCAGCTGTGTGGTTTAAGTCTGAGACAGACATTCCCACTAGGGGAAAAAGCAACCAAACACCATCATCAGTTAAACAAACTTTTCTTCTGTATTCTCCTAGGAGTGTTTTGTGCTGCCAGTATTTGAACAAGGTTTGGCTTTAAATCTCAAATGAAGTGAGTTACCTGACTGCAGAAAGCAAAGCAGTCCATAAAAATGGAAATTGTGTGTCTTAAATGCATTGAGTGACAACACAACAGTTACATGGAGTGAATGATACCATTGTGGAAAGAATAATTCACGTTCATTAAAAAACTAAGTCAAATTGCAGGTGAGTGAGGCAGTATTGAGAAGTTAATCTGTATTTTCACACCATTATATAATGCCTAGATTTGTTCAGATTTTATACAAAGAGCACAACAAAATTTTTGAGCATTCACCACTCAAATTTACCTTAATCACACAGTCAGTAGCTCTTGCTTCACTTTCTTTCTCCTACTTTTTCCTTGTCTGGTGTTTTCTCCTTATTACCTCAGATACAAACTAGTATGGTAAAATATTTTTCTAAAAATTGAATATTTCTTCTTGTAATTTACTGCACAGTTAAATCCAGCTTTTTCTGTTGTTCAGTCTTTGTCTCTGGTAGATTCTAGTGCATTTCTGCAGCTGCACAGATTGACTGGTATTAAGGAATAATGCAAAAACGAACACAAAAAGTACCTCTGAGGCCAGTTTTTCCCTATGAGATCAAGGGATGGGATATGGGGATGGAAAAGGATTTGGTTCACCCGTAAGGGATGTATTCTTCTGGTTCTTTGTGTACAGCAGTCTATCTTATACTATCTAACTGGGAAAATAATTTTCAGGTGTAAGTAATAACTTCTGATGCCTGTATGATAGATATGAATGAGAACATAATATCTGAACAGTTGCTCAAGAAGACATTATCCTCAAAAAGTGACAGAACCAAAAATATTTCTAGGCGCACAAACATGGCCAGTATCATCAAACTCTTCCCCCAACAGCTATGCAAAGAGAATAGCATTTTCTCTCTTTAAACCAAATGTTCCATCTTGTACAATGATGTTGGAAGCATTCAATATTCCTCCCTTTCAATGAGTGCATCTAATAATGGACTTCCATGTAGATGTGATGAAAGACAGTCCTGAACCTAGGGAAGGAGCATGCTGCTTTGCACCATTATTTTCTTAAATGAAACATAATTGTTAGCACTGAGCCTTTCAAGAGTTTTGGAATGTATGTTGTCACTACCTCTCTCTCTAGGGAGAGATGGGAAGATGTACAATACCACAAAAACAATAACCATGAAAACAAAAGATACCGTTAACTAATATAACTTTCAAATAGATTTATGTTCATCTAAACATATTTTGTTTGGGTATCTGAGACAATTATTCTAAATGTAGACCAAACAGTGGCATATTCTACTATTATACTCAGTACTCCAACAAAGGCTTTGGCAGCAGATAAGTCACACTTTATCCATCTCTGTATGTGGTAATACACATGAAGCATGTCATTTGTCAGCATAATGACAATTCCTGTATTCCCTGAATGCCTGGAGGAAAAAGTTTGACTGCAACATTGTTTCTGGCTAAGGGGCAGTCATCTAAAAAGTTTGAAATTTAAGCCTCTTGTAGTTTCACAATATCTGCGAGATCGGGTACAGTATGTTCCTGCAAAAGCCCTGCTTAAATCTGTGGCCAGTTTCTTCCAGGCTGTGTTCAAGACAAAGAACATGCATGAGTTGTTTTGTTTAGATTCTACAGCAGGGTATCAAAGGACTGAGGTAACCTGACAATTTCATTTTAAGAAAATAGATTTAAAATTAAGAGTGTGAAATCAGCTGGGCTCTGAAAACTCTTAGGACTTCAGTCTTTTCTGAATACTGCAGCACTGGAGACTAGTTGGTCAGAAGATATGAGGAATAGAACAGACTCCTACAGTTTGCTTTCCTCTTTTCTGATTTATTTCAAGGGTTATTGGTATAGAAAGTCCATAAATCTCTGACAGAGGTATGATTAAGAAGTCAAATGAAATGTGCACTGAGCTACCTAGCCTTGGTGGAGCAATTTGAAATCCAAAGTAGGTCACAAGTCCATTCATTTTGTAGGCTTGACCTTGTACTCAGTGGATATTTAATCCTGTCACCAAACCACTGGATAATGTTATAAATACCAATTTTGAAACAGCCCTTTTGGGACAATATCTTTATCTTGGCAACTGGTTTCTACTGGAAAGATACCAAGAATTAGGATAAAAACTCTTTTAAAATACTATTATTCTACATCATCTGCACTTGCATATTGATAGGCCAACAGCTGAATGTTTCTGTTATATTAATTTCTTAGATATTTGAACACTTATACAGAAAATGTGACTAGAGATACAGTCAGGGCATGAAAACAACATATTTTAACTCTACAGCTCCTTCTCAGTTTAAGCAGTAATTGTTATATTTCTTTGTTTCTTCTTTTGTCACTGCCCTGTCCTGCTACAGAGGTTTAGCGACAGCCAGTGAATATGTGAATAGCATTAGAAAATAGTTTGCTATGAAGACCTCACACCAAATGGAAGAAGTACTTGTCATGAAGGATAGAAATCTGCCCATTAAACTTTGTATTTATGATCAAATATCAAATCAAGAATATTGAGATCTGGAATTATTCCAGTGGTGAACTTGTTCCTTTTCCTTAATCTATGTTGTTCTTACTGATAAGAAGAATGAAAAACAAACCAAACCAAACCAAACCGAACAACCCCCCATGTGTTTTGAGCTGAATTAACTGTAACTAGAATTCTTGGCGGCTTTAAACACAAATAGAGGCAGACAGGCAGTGCTTTGTACCAACAAAGCATTCCATATTGAACTTCTTTGTTTGCTTTTACATGTATTTGCTTTTGTTTCTATTTTAAAAAATAAAATGTTGGAGGATGGCAGTTTGACATTGGGGGGTGACCTTTTTTTTCTTTTTCCTATACAAATTAATGTAGATTGGAAATCAAGTGTGAGGTTAGGCTCTTTAATGCAATCCCTAAAAGAGCCAACCTCCAAATTTTAAAACTCTTCAGAGTTGTGAGGTTAACAACAAGAGAACGCACATGGGATACCTGGAGTAAGAAACAAAATAGTAAATTATTTCAAGTCTTCTGTTGAAACTATGGAACTGATTTTTATTTACATTACTGAAGACCAAGGAATCCCTCAAGACTGTGAAGATTGAGAAGCAACCTGGATGTGTGGGAGGGTTGGCCACAGTCTTTTGACTGTTGTGGCAGCTTAGGAGAGTATGGACCATAAGGACCCATTCCTGCAGTTCTCTGTGAGGAACTGGGGCCCCAACAAACTTTAGCTCCAAAGGGCTGAGTAAGTTTCACCAAGAATCCAAACAGGGAATGAAAGGAGACCCATACATACCAGGAACTTCTGTGAGAAGAAAAGAAGTTATGAGGAAGGTAAGTTTAAAAAAAAATTAGATAAGTTAAAGTATTTGACTATTTAAAGCAGTTGGTTACTTTCCATTAGATGCAGGAAATCAAGTAATGCATTTTAATGAAGAAAAAAAGTGCCTTCAGTAGATAATATTGCTTGCGTATTAATATAGTGCTTTATTGTTTATTATACGCTTTAACTCCAGGCCTATGAATATTTGTCTTGACTGCTCTTACTGTTGGTTTCCGCTTTTCTTATAATCTGTTTTCTCCATCTATTTGTTGTAATAAAAAATCGAATAACAATTGTAATTTAGCAATTGATTTACCTTTGATAATCCAGATATCTAAAAGTTAATTATAAAATTAGACTTACGTAGTTGTTCAGGCTTTCCCTATAACTGTCAGAGATAAATAGACACCTTCAAATTATGACTCAACCCCTTCATAACATATGTATTAGACAGATGGAATTAATTAAGCCTATTTTTTTCTCTTGCGATCTCTCTTCACTGCAGTGGGAGTGTGCATAAGGACTGTACAACTCTTGTCCATCTTTCAGACAGTGGAAACTAGGTAAAGCTAATTCTAATTCTGCTGCATGTCTTGACTAATCCCCCATACTGTGGAGTCCTGAGCTGGCTGATCTCCCCAGAAGTTATTACAACCTAATTAAAAGCAATATATTTAGCAATATTTTTAACTGGAGCAGAATGAGAAATGTTTCTATATTGTCTGCTCCTATGTAAATGTTTCAAATCAGACCTTACACTAATGTTGAGAGAACTAATAAAATAATAACTCTGATCTCAATATGTTACGTTTAATCGCCTTCTCCTTCAAGAAGGAAATGCGATCCTGTTTTTTTTATATAAATTTTTATATATTTAAGTGATACCTACCATTTTTAATGGGAATATCTTTTATGGTGTAATTTAGAATTAAATATTGAAATGGAAAGCATTACTTTATGTAGCCAAACATTTTTGCAGTTAAACCCTACTTTTTCTTTATGAGAGGCTCTGGTGCCTTTTCTTAGGACAAAAATGTGTATTGTGACAAAGCATCTGCAGAACAGATCTGTGGAAAAATGCACTACATCACAAAAATGCTTATTCAATAGCTAGGTTACCTGAAAAACTGTTTTTGTATCCTTTGTCTCTGTAAAGAGCAGAAAAAAATCTGTTACCACAACACTGTCTGCACTTACTGCCTTTTTCTTCAAGGGTCATTAAATGTTTCAGATAGTAATTGACCTAATCCACTTTAAAACAATCAAGAATTCTGATCTTCTAACCAATGTCAAATGGGTAAAAAGAAGGACAAACTCTAGACCATACAAGAATACAGCAGCTCAGCAGTGGTCTCTGATATCCATAGGTGTAAGCTCAGCAGGGATCTATAGCAATTTTTCGCTGGTCTAAAGTGGTGGTCGCCTTTAGGGCAAATTCCTACAATAACTTCTTTTGCAAGATATTGCACAAAACTTGTGGAAAAAAAAGTAACACATTTTATCACACCATATGACATAACTAAGCATCAGACAAGGCTGAGAGTGCATGATGGATGAAATAAAAAATTCTGGGCTTTCTGTCTAACAAGAGACATTACATCATATGATATCCTGCATATCTATTAAACAGGCATTTATTGGATTCTTTGTCCATTCCTAGGCTATGACCTTAAGAACATAAATCCACTGTCATTGGTCTCTGAACTGAAGAAAAAAAATCATGTTTGCCTAAGACCTAAGAAAATGTATAGCATAACACTTTAACTGTACCCTTTAGCAAGGAATAACTAGAGAACACCTGGCTGGCCTTCTAGATACTTCACAAACATTTCTACTGTTATTGGAATTCTCAGAAACATTGTTAGCTTCATCAAATTCATTCAAAGCACCAGAAAGTTGTAGGCCAAAGAGGTTTACTAAATGATATAAAGGAAAATGTAATAATACACTGAGAACAATAATAGGCCGGTGTACTTCAAGGACTATTTTAGGATTTTCTCTTTAACAGCAGGAGAACCATATTAACCATGAGCCAGCAGTGCCCTTGTGGCCAGGAGGGTCAATGATGTCCTGGGGGGCACTGGGAGGAGCGTGGCCAGCAGGCAGAGGGAGGTGATCCTGCCCCTCTGCTCAGCCCCAGTGAGGCCAGCCCTGGGGCTGTGCCCAGTTCTGGGCTCCTCAGGACAAGAAAGAGAAGGAGCTACTGGAGAGGGTGCAGTGGTGGACCACGAAGGTGATTAAGGGACTGGAGCATCCCTCTTATAAAGAGAAACTGAGGGTGCTGAGCCTGTTTCGTCTGGAGACAACTGAGAGATCTCACATATAATATTTCAAAGACAAGTGCCAAAGAGAATGGTGCCAGACTCTTTGGTGGTGCCCAGTGATAGGGTGAGGAGCAATGACCTTAAACTAAACCACCAGAAGTGAGGAAGAACTTCTGTATTTTGAGAGTGGCAGAGCATTGGAATAGGCTGCCCAGTGAGGTTGTGGAGTTTCACTCCCTGGAGATGATCAAACCCAAATGGATATGTTCCTGTGTCACCTGCTCTGTATGACCTTGCCTTCCCAAGGGTTTGGGCTGGATGATCTCCAGAGCTCCCTTACAACCCTAACAATTCTGTGATTCTGTATTTCTGTGATACTACTTGATAAAACCCACTGGATTCTGTTATGTTGATATTTTGCTTCGCATATGCTAAAGAAAATTGTGATTTTTTTCTGGTATTGAACAAGCTAAAGAAAAGCCACAGCTGGGACAATGAATTTCCAGTTTATGCATGAGGTACTGCAATGCCAGAACATCAGAGAATTACAGAATGCTTTGGGTTAGAAGAGACTTTTAAAGATCATCTAGTTTCAATGCCTCTGCCATGGGCAAGGATGCCTCCCACCAGCCCAGGTTACTCAAAACCCCATCCAGCCTGGTTTTAAGCACTTGCAACTACAGGGAATCCACAGCTATTCAGGGCAATCTCTTCCAGTGTGTCAACAATCTCACAATAAAAAAATTCTTCCTTATATCCAATCTAAATCTAGCCCCTTTTAGTTTAAAACAATTGTCCCTTGTCCTGTCACTGCAGGACATACCTGCATACCTTGGTAAGAGTATCTCTCCACCTTTCTAATAAGCCACCTTTATATACTTAATGAATGCAACAAGATCTTCCCAGAGCCTTCTCTTCTCCAGGGGAAACAACCTTAACTCTCTCAGGCTGTCTTTACAGGAGAGATGCTCCGGCTATTTGATTATTTTTGTGGTATCCCTCTGGAGCAACGCTAATAGACGCCATGTGTTTCTTGTACTGCAGACTCCAGAGATGAATGCAACACTCCAGATGGGGCTACCAGAGTGGTGTAGAGGACCAGGATCAGCTCCTTGATCTGCTGCCCATGTGGCCTTTGTTACAGCCCAGAATGCAGTTGCCTTTTTGCTTCAAGCTCACGGAGACTGCTCATGCACTATTTTTCAACCAGTAACCCCAAGCAGGGCTGCTCTCAGCCAGGTCATCACCCAGTCTGTACAGACACTGGAAATTGCTGCAAACCATTTGCAGGACTTTGCACTTGGTCTTGCACGAGGAACTTCACGAGGTTTGCATGGGTCCATGTCTCTAGCCTGTCAAAGTCACCCTTCTCTTCCCTCGAGCATATGAACTGTATCACTCAGATTGATATAATCTGAAAACTGGCTGAGGTTGCACCCAATCCCCCCATCTGTCATTAATAAAGATCTATTGTCTTTATTAATAAAGATTTATAGTATCTTGGGAAATGCAGTTCTGGAGATATAATTATGCTTCAAGTTTATCTGGAAAACCAAGTCAGCTTCTATATTGTCTGTAGTCATAGTCTCATGATGCCCATGATATTTTGTGGACCTACTCTGGGCACAGAAAACTTAGGCAGCTGGATGTCAAGGACAGCAACCTTCCTGGGATACAGCTCCTGGGAGACAGATGCCCTGTCTTACATCTGAGGTAACTTGTCACTGCACAGTGGGACAGAGCAGAGGGGAGGGTGGGATCTGCACAGCGATCTGCAGAGCACATCTACCGGGTTTGGCTACAACTCTTTTGGCAAGCCTAAGAAGGCAGAAGGAGAGCAGGAATAGAAGTGTCAATCAACAACCACTCTAATGTCTGCTTGTCCAGCACAGGCTTGGTTCAAGTTCTTCTCTTCAAACTTCCCTACCATTCAATTTTGTCTACACTGCTGGCTGGCAAAATTTTGTACCTCCAGCTTTAGGTGGAGGATGAGGGAGGTAAGATCTTAGGGGGAGTTTTAAGAAGAGGGAGCATGGTTGCCACCTGCTGTTCATGGTAACTGAAACATCCTGGAAATGTCACTGGGGTCCTGTTACTGGGCTGCTTAGTAAGTGATAGTCCCCTCTCCAAAAGGATAAAAACAATGTGCCAACATACACTGTCTGGGTTATCTGTCTGGCTATTTCCAGAGCATCCGTGGAAAGTGTCTATACATTGGAGCAAATAATTCAGGATTTTTAATGCCTATTTTGACAGCAAGTTTGAAGATAAAAGTCTATTATTAAAGGAGATAGAAAAAATTTGAAAAAGGCAGGAAGCAGCCAAAAGAAATCTGAAGAAACTGTAATAAAAATTACTGGGGTATTTTCTCTCCACACACTTATCTACCAAACTTTTATTAGGCTCTTTAATTATTGCTCAGGAATACTCAACACAACTCACTAGGCTGTAGTCCTAGTTTTGCTTTCCCTAGCCAGAAAAACAAGCAGCAAATCGTATTATAAACTAATTTTCTAGGTTCCTCTCAATTGATCATGCACTTCTTTTTGGTGGAAGTATTTTCAAGACATAGTCTATCTTGACATACATTGCCTGCTGTGAATAGAGGCGCTTTAATCTGGAAAGGAGAGAACAAGTCTAATTCTCTGTGGTTAACTGTTAACTGTTGCAGGATAAATTTTATCATTACAGGCTCTATTGTAATGATTTACATTTCTCATTTCCTCAGTCCTTTGACCCATATCTCCCAGTCTCCACCAAATGCTCTATGAAGGTTCTGCCTTTCTGGCCAGAAGTACTACCTGTAACAGATGACCTCATTCTCCTCATCCCTCCCCAAGCACAAGAAGTTCATCTTCTCCAGAAAACCTCTGAAATATGACTCTGTACCTCTCTTGTAACTTTCCTCTTCCTCCTTCTCCTTTTCAAGGAGACTTAACCAGTTTATGGAGAAAGCTTTCCTTTGAGATTTAACCTAGCTATTACCTTAAGCAGAATTTTTTAAACATTAGAATTTAGGTTTTAGTCATTAAGCACCAGAATTTGAAGGCTTAAGATTGATATCCAGTTTAAGATAACTTAAAGAATTTTACATATCAGAAAGTGCTGATGTTCCATCTTAGGTCAAGGCAACTCCTTTTCCCCAGTGATATGTAGTGATAATTAATCTCTCCCTATCACTTGGACTCACTTACCCAGTGGTAAACTTAGCAGTGGTGAAACAAATGCATGGCAACAAATTCAATGTATTTGTTACCCAGAGCTTGGCCCATGGGCCAAGTTAGTTAGGCACAGTTTGACAGCTACTGAGGACATGCTGTCAGCTTATATCATCCATACAGTAATTGACTGATCTGACCAAGTTTGACAAAAAGGGCCAATCAAGGTGGTTACTGTACATATCAGTGGCCACACAGACCAGTCCTTGAGACTGGAGTGACGCTGGAGTGACACCCTGGTCACAAAATCAACCACAGTCCATGGTAAAACAGTGGAAGATAAAATTGTATTGGTGATATTAGTCTTATAACTAAAGGAATCTCATCATGACGTGTCACATACCATGAATTTGAGAAAAAAATTCTACCAATTTGATAAAGTTGGATGGGCACTCATACTTTACCTGGAAAAGGACATATAAAAATTATATATGTTTGATAACTTTCAGAAGTTGCAAAGTTCTCACACCTAGGCAGATGTAGATACTTTGGTGTGAGTGGGTTGCTGCACTATATGAGCAGCCAGGAATAGGTTATCTTTAAATCAAATATGCTAAAAGAAGGGATGAATATCAAAAGAGTTTTAAAATTCACTTTTCATGCCAGCATTTGATGACTCAGTAAAATTCTAAGTTTCATTCTAGTGCGACTCAACATTTCCACTGTGATTCAGCTATCTGATTGACTTTTGCTGCAAATATTGGAAAGGATAAAAAATGTGTCCTTAGTAAAAAAAAAAATAATTAAAAATAAAGAAGGCTGTGTCTCTGTTACAAATTTTTGCGAGTGTAAATTAAAATCATTTTCTTTTTGCATCTGGAAATTAAGCTGATATTTACATTTACAAAGGAAAGAACACCAATTTTTCAGTCATGAGTTGTAAATTACAAGTAATATAGTTATAAACCCAAACAAGAAGCATAAAATCTAGAAGTATGAAAAAACTGGATCATGAATCATGGAATATTATTCATCTTATTAGTTCATTTCCTTAGTATTTTGAATTCAAGGTATATATTAGCACCTTCTAAAATAAATATTTTGTACTAGCAGCTCTCAAACTGGGATCTCTGAGGTACCAGTATTTTGCAAAGCCAAGGCAATTACTCAGTTTTACCATTTGTTTTAGTATATTTAATATCAGTTACTAAAGGTACATTTTAAATTAAGCAAGTCTGGTCTCCTTACTACAGAAATAGTCTAGGATAAAGATTAATTTCCTTGCTCTAGTGTATGATATGTTACTGACCTTGGCCTCCTCTGATAAGCTGAAAGCATGCAAAAAAACCCTTGTATGTACTCAGAACTCAGCAAGATGTGGATTTTCAGTTCTTTCAAATCTTGCATGATTTAGAACAGTTTTTCCCAGTTTGCAGTCAGTGGTCTGCCAAGGACACACCAGACATGGTGTGACTTCCTCTCCTTCTAAATAATAAATCACATTAAATGGCACTAAGGAATAGAGAAAATACTTTACCAACATTATTTTTCCATATAAACACATGCTGCCGTTGCCATAAGGTTGTTGTTCAACTGGAGACAGATGTGATCTGCAAGTCACATTCCCATTTAAGTATGATTATGCAGAAGAAATGTCAAACAGTGATGCCTGTTTCTCAGGGTGACATGATAGAAAAGTTGTAAGGGCATCCTTATGTCAGTGTGCTCAGTTAAATATTGTTTGTCTATTTTAGCTCCCACTGATTTCATGTAGACTTAGAGATCCACGAAGAATGCAAAGGTGACAGCCAGTTCACAGGAGGATCTCTTCAGGGAGGGTCACAGTAGCACTGCTTGATTTTACTGCATTTTGTTTTGTATCTCTCTCAATAAAGACCCTTAATTCATTCTTCATCCTTCTAATTTTTCTGAGGTAAAAAGAGGCTTGCATTCGAAAGGAAAAACCACAGGTGTTTAGAACATTAGAGCAATATGTGGCTAGGCCATTTTGTAAAGTAGAATTTAAAATGACACAACTTTCTCTGGAACTATTTAATGCATCTAATTTATTTATTAAAAAAAAATGTAGCTCTACAAGAAAAAAACTCATTCACTATAATAAGCAGACTACTAAACTGAAGATTAGTATTACTCATTTATTAATTCTGCATTCTCTATACAACACAGAGAGTGTGACTGTGCTGTGCACACACAGGCGTTCTGTCAGCAATTTCAATAAAGATTGTGAGTTACAGCTACCATTTGATTTGGCACCACCATTTTTGTTATAACAAAGCTGTGATTGAGCATATCTTTTGAAATTTAATTTATGTTCCAATCTCCTTGAGATTCGGAGTGCTACCTAGGACAAGAACCACCTAAGGTGAGGAACACAGTCTTATCAGAGTCCACTTAAGCAGCACGTGAGTGGAAACTTTATTTAAATTGGCAGTCCAAATAAAGGTTTCATAGGCATGAGTAATCAGTACTAGAAGACTTTGACTGATTTAGCTTACCCTTGCTTTAAGATGATCATACGGGCACCAATGTTGTATACCCTTGTTTAAAATTATACAAAGAGAGGGAACAAAATGTGGCACAACTAAGCCAAGAATATCTGCAAAATAAAGAAAGCAGCTCTGGAGAAAGATATTTACTGGCAACATCTTTGCACAACATTTCTACAAACTTCTATTTTCATGAAAGCATCCTTATTTAAGAAACAGGATTACAGTGAAACATATTCAATATGAATTTGCCTATAGAGAGGCAGATTCTAATGCAAAAACCTAATTTAATACTGCCTAATAAGCAATTTACTGAGAGTTAGAGTACAGTGATACTGTTTTCAGAAAGTTAGCCATTACTATTTTTATAGTAGCAGCAGGAGTATTAAATTTCACCATTTTCTGGGAAAGTTTCAGAAAACATTTCAACTGGTTAGTTTTTTTTGCTAGATACTATGATAATAAGCATCCTATTTATTGCTTACTCACCACATAAATTTATTAGAGTGGCAGTTGATTTCAGGCCTGCCTTTATGCATCAAACTACTGTTTTTATGCCAGTTTTTTATTCAGTCTATGATATACCACCTAATAAAACCTTCAGGGGTTTTAACTTCCCAACACGTTGTTCACATACATTCCTTTTTAACTGGGACTCTACACATCTCTGTGTCTACTCTCCAAACTCACTGCCTATTGCTTTTTCCCACACTTTTTTTCCCACAGTCAGAGTTTTCCTATATGAGGTGAACTGTCTTGACTCAGCATGTTCCAAGTGCCCTTATCTCTGCACCATTTCCTTCTTACTGCTTAGGCATTCACTTCAAACTTCCGCTCTGCCCACAGTCACTAGGTCAAGTGGACCAGCTCAGGGTACATCTATCTTGAACAAGTGCTGTGTTGATTTTTGAATAAGTTGAATTCCCCAGAAAAATTAACCTGAAGGGAGCCTCACATTAGTGCTGTTGTAATGGCCATACAGAAAAATTGTTCCATGTTGATTTATGATCTCAATATGACTTCTATAATATTTCATTCTTTCATTCCCATTAAGGTACTAGAAAGTGACCCATTTCAGTCCCATTAAGGTACTAGAAAGTGACCCATTTCAGTCCCATTAAGGTACTAGAAAGTGACGATGAGGTCTCCCTGAAGCCTTCTCTTTTCCAACCTGAGCACCAGCTTTCTCAGCCTGTCTTTGTAGAAGAAGTTTTCCATCCCTCTCATCATCTTTGTAACCCTCCTCTGGACTAGCTCCAGCAGGTCCATGTCCTTCCTGTGCTGGGGATGCCAAAGTTGGATGCAGCACTGCAGGTGGGATCTCACAAGGGCAGAGGAGAAGGGCAGAGTCCTCTCCCTCACTATGATGGCTATGCTGCTTTTGCTGAACCCAGGATGTGGTTGGCCTTCTGGGCTGCAAGCCCACACTGCTGGCTCATGACCAGCCCTTCATCCATGAGAACACTCCTGTCCTTCCCCACAGGGCTGCTCTCAGTGACTTCTTTTCCCAGTCTATACTCACATTTGGGATTTTCCCTACGCAGAAGCAGCGTACTTCTTCTGCTTCGCAGAAGCAAGCCAAGTGCACTTGGACTTGTCAAACTCCATCAGTCTCATGGACCCACTTCTCAAACTTGTCTAGGTCCCTCTGGGTGTCAGCCCTTTCTATTGTTGCGTCAGCTGCAGAGCTCAGCTTCCTGCCATCAAAGCTGCTGAGGCTGCATTTGATGTCACTGTCTGTCATCAATGAAGGTCCTGAAGTAGAATGATCTCAAGAGAGAGTCATGAAGGATAGGACTTGTCACTGGCCTCCACCTGGACATAAAGCCATTGGCCACAACTCTCTGACTGCATCTCTATAGCCAGCTCTTTATTCATTGAATAGTCCAACCATCAAATCCATGTATCTCCAGTCTGAGGACAAGGATGTCATGTGGGACTGTACTGAAAGCCTAACAGAAGATAGATGTCTTTGTCAACCATTGCCATCACTCCATCATAGAAGGCCACCCGGTTGGTCAGGCACAATTTGTGCATAGTAAAGCCATGGTGACCCCCTTGTCTTTTATGTACCTTAGCACATATTCTAGGAGGATCTGCTTCATGACCATCCCAGACACAGAGGTGATAAGGCACACCGGTAGTGTGTTGTTTCATGGCTCATCTTTTCTCCCTTTTTTAAGGAAGGGAGTGATGCTTCCCTTTTTCCAGTCAATGAGGACTTCACCTGACTGCCATGAATTTAAAAATATGATAGACAGTGGCTTGAAAACAATGTCAACCAGATCCCTGAAGACCCTGGGCTGCAAGTCATCAGATCCCATAGACTTCATCAGTGGTCCTGAACCTGCTGTTCATTTCTGTTGGGAGGGATTCATTAAGCCCCCTCCCATCCGGACTGGGGACTTTGAGAGAAGCAGGAAGCCCAACTGCTTCAGTGAAGACTGAGGCAAAGAACTGAGTATCTCAAACTTCTCTACATCAGTCACCACCAGTTCACCCTTGCTTATCAGGGGAAATACAGTCTCCTCACTTTATTTACTGACTTATGGCCTTATAGAATCCTCCTTGTTATTCTCTGGGTCATTTGTCAAGCCATGCTCCAGCATTGCTTTCTCTTTCCTGATCCCGTCCCTAAACATGAACCATATGCCTGCACCCTCTCTGAGTCACCTGTCCCTTCTTCCACTGGCTGTGCATTTGCTTCTCTCTCCTCAGCTGGAGGAGAAGATTCTTGCTTAGTCAAGTTAGTTTCCAGCCTGCCTTGCCCAGCTTCCTACACACAGGGATAGACAGCTCTTGTGCTCTAAGAAAGGTGGCCTTTAAGAACTGACAAGTCTTGTCAGCCACTCTGTACTTAACCATGCAGTGTTTTATAATTCCAATTTTTTTCCTAGGAAATGGTCTGAAGGAACAGTTTTTAGGTGTTTCAGGGGTTCAAAGCATTAATATGTGCTTAAGAGGACCTTAAGAATATGAAAGCACACTGAAAAATTTTGAAAGGGCATGATGCCAACAATTAGTTATCCTTCTAGCCTTTAGAAAAATAAAAATCATCAGAATAATCCATTTTCTCAAACTATTAAATTCCTTGTCCTTAAAAAGATTTTATGATCTTGCTGGGTTCTTACTTTATTTGCACTAATATCTCTCTGAAGAACTTAAGTCAGGAGATTTATTTTGGATTTACACCACTTGAAATTAAAAAACTGTTTATAAATAGATTGGATGAATCACATATTTTTCCTGATATCAGGATGTAATTTAAACCATTCTAAGCTTTTCGGTTTTTTTGTAGGTAGGTTTTGGACAGAATTGGAAATGTACTGGCAATTACTTTCCTTGAAATGTTGCCCTTCTTTGGATTTATTCAAACTCCAAATAATCAAATACTAAAAAGGTATTTTTTGAGATGATGTTTGAGACATGTCATTCTTGTGCTTCTAAATTTTATAAAAGCATTTGAAAATATTTTGTTGTTTCTCTTGTTGTTGTTCGCAGTTGAGATGGACTGCAAATTCTCCTAATGGGTAAAATTGTTAAATGACTGATTTTTTCAAGTGTTTTCAACATGTAATTTCAATAAGACTAATGTTAAACACAATTTTTTTAATAAGAAAAACTGGCACACATTATTTATCATATGTGTTATGTCAGTTGGATACTTTATATTGCATGATACAGGATACTTTATATTGCATGACACAGACATAGGTGACAGTACAGAGCACTTTTGGATCCCTGTCATGTTCTATTCAAATTTTTTATGCAGTAAAAACTTGAGGGTAAGAAGGAAGAACGGTGGAGACCATCATTTTCTGAATGTTACTCCTCGCAATATTGACAGTCAGGTTTCTGTCCTCCCTGTGGTAACAACTAGCATTTTGAAAGCCACTTGTTCACAGGTATAATTGCCTTAGGACTGATTTGAAACCAGAACGGGTTAGGGGTTGGAAGGAAGGTGTTCAGAGATGCAAAACACTTTGTGTAACCTTCCCTGGAGTAATCAGCCACTCAGTGAAACCGTCTGTAACACAGAGCTACAATTTTTCTTGAATGAATTTAAAGAGTGGAAAATAGAAGTTGCTTAAGAGCACTGCTGAGCTTAATATTCTCAAAATTAGAAATCTGCATCTGCTAATGAAGATGTATGAATGCTCTGGCAAGGTATAACAGCTGGCACAGCTACGTGGAGAGCTGCAGAGAGCCCTGCGTACTGCGCTTGCATTGCCTGGGCCAGAAGCAAGCCAGCTGTGTTAGGGAATGCATATTTCTTGCAGGAGGCATCTTAAATCGAAACCAGTACTTTGTTAACGTGACTGTACAGCTTCTGGACTAGAGGTTTTTTATTGTTATTAGGTTTGGGGGTTTCACACTTGACTTTCTGACTGTGTAGGCAGGTAAACTTGACTCTGCCAGGACATGTCCCTGTACTATGGCTGAAATCAGGCAGAAGTCCTATGGGAAAAAGGATGTGATCATTTAACTTGAGTCTTTATTATAATCACATGGATAAAAGCCTGAATTAATGTTGTACAGGCAAAATTAATATTGGCATTTTCCAACTAATTTTAAAGAATTATGTTGCCATTTCAATTAAGTTATTTTTTGTTTATGATCTCAATCAAATGGCATTTTTATCTCTTTAATTGTGTAATGCTTAAAATATTCTTATTCAGTCTTTCGCTTTGCCATAAATTTAAAACAATGGTCCAAAGAATGTCATTAATTACAAGTTATGCAAAAAAATCCCCTTACCTCCATCTGCCAGATTTAAATGAGATGCCTGACAATATGAGTGATTGTCTTTGATTCCTGATTTTGGAGGAAAAATGAAAGAGGAAGGCCTGCTTTCCCAGCTGACAACTAGTCATTAATTTGTAGAATTGTAACATTCACATTTCTTCCTAAGGAAATATCTTACTTTTTTCCTACTTCTCCCAGTAATTATTATTATCTAGACCAAACTTTGTAGTGTCAGCTACTGTTACAAGATAACAAGATACTGGCATGGCTGAAACTGAACTCAGTACTGCAGGTGGTGTCATACTATTGTTATATATTAGGTACTGATAATAATTGCATTATTATTTTCTACTTATTTTAATGTAGACAGATTGTTCATTATTGGAACACATAAACATAAGACATATAAACAGCTGAAAGCAGAGTTTTTGCTTGATGTTTCAAGACATTTTTATAAGTGGCTATGATTTTTAAAGTCCCATTAATACCCATTAGTACTTCAGATCATTCTCTTTGGTGTATTTCTCTTTGAACCGGCAACATGAAATTTCAAATTGAATTAAAATTCAAAAATTTCAAATCTTGTTGGTGAAATGCTGGTAAAATTCTCATGTAGAACACATGGATCCTTTGCAAATTGGTCTATTATCTTTGTCCAAATATATTTTGCACTTTTATTAAATGTGTACGGCATCAGTCACAGCACATAACTTCAAAATATTGATTTTGGATTTAAAAGTAATAATACTAACTCCTGATATATGCTAGATGTTCATTAAACACTTCTCTGCGCTGACCAGCGGCAGGATGCAAAGGATTGGCCTGAACTTGCATCAGGGGAGGCTTAGGTTGGATTTTAGAAAAAAGTTCTTCACCCAAAGGGTGGCTGGGCTCTGGAAGAGAGTCCCAAAGGAAGTGGTCATGGCCCCAAGCCTGACAAAGTTCAAGAAGCATTTGGACAATGCTCTCAGGCACAGGGTGTGATTCTGTGCAGGGTCAGGAGTTGGACTTAATGAGCCTCGTGGATCCCTTCCAATTCAGCACAGTCTGTGATTCTGTGAAACATTCCCAAAAGTGTTCTGAGAGGTTATTCTTTGCAAAAGGTATATGGACAAAAAGCAGAAATATCTGTAAAGAATGCAAAATAAACACAGAGGCACAAAACCAGGGAACAGAATGACAGTAGAATGCTGTTTGACAATAGTAGACATGTAAAGTACAGTGGAGGCCTGCAGTGCATTTAAAATGATGATAAAAGGGTACAGCTGAGGGCATAACTGAAATATTAAAATGAGGTGAATGAGAAGAAAGGTTTATACAATACCTTAAGCACTTGTCTGTATTAGCTACCTTTGTGTAGCATTGCATGTTTATTAAAGATGGAAATAATAGATAAAATGCTAGCAGTTTTACCTTTCAGTATTTGATAATTTCTAATGTAACTATCTCCATTATTGTCCAATGCCTTTCTATGCCTTTATTTTTGTTGCTGCACAGCCCCATTATCATTGTCAGATTTGCAGCAGCAGAGAGGAATGGAAAGAAGAGGTGGGCATGTAACCTTATGTTAGCATTATCAGGATCATCCACCTTGATGTGTACCTTTTAAAATACCCAATAGCATTACTTTAAAAGTATTTATCTTGGAATATATGCAATATGTTCAATATAGTATTCTAAACACCAATGCACTGGACATGGAATTTTTTACTTAAATCTGATTTCTGAAAACTGTGACATATTCTGCTCTTTTTCTAGTTTGATCCAACATTTTTGCTTACTTACAACTATTTCCCTTGCCAAATCTGATGTATCTTTTAAGGAAGTAAGCGTGAGACTTTCCTCTGCTTTACTAGTAAGGAAGGAAAGAATGTCTCTTTGAAAAAGTTTTTCATGCCTTTCTCTCATTCTCAGTTGTACATTTCAGTTGCTGTTGTCATATTGAATTATGTTGTCATAAACGAATGTCTAGCATATATCAGGAGTTAATATTACTATTTTTTAAATCCAAAATCAATATTTTGAAGTTATGTGCTGTGACTGATGCCGTACACATTTAATAAAAGTGCAAAATATATTTGGACAAAGACCAATTTGCAAAGGGTCCATGTGTTCTACTGCACAACTTGAGAATTTTACCAGGATTTCACCATCAAAAATCAATTATTTTGACTGATTTTGTTTACAGTGACATTAGTTTGCTTAGCACATATCATAAATATACAGAGAATATATCAGGAAGAGTACAGAATCCTGCGCTAGTATAGAAAATCCTATGGGTTAACCCATCAAACTGTGAAGGAAAATACTGAAAAAGTCTCTGTGCTCTAAACAAAGTAAATTTGTCTTCTGCACTTTAAGGAGTGTCAAGCTGGCCCCTACTGACCTGTCAAAATGGGTTTGTTTCAGCAAGAAAATATATTACTGGAAAGGTCAGGTCACAGAAAATTCAACTCAAGTATCAGTAACGAGTGAACCTAAACAGTCATCAGATCCCAGCAAGTTGTCAGGGGAAAGGTTATCAGTCAAAGCACAGGAGTACATCATTGATTTAGAGTGCAACTCTAACAAATGACTTTTCCATTCTAAATGTTTTCTTAATTGTGTGGCAATAATTACTCAAGGGGATGTTAAGTCTGGAAAATATGACAACAGCAACTGAAATGTACAACTGAGAATGAGAGAAAGGCATGAAAAACTTTTTCAAAGAGACATTCTTTCCTTCCTTACTAGTAAAGCAGAGCAAAGTCTCACATTTAACTCCTTAAATGAATATATCAGATTTGGCAAGGGGAATAGTTGTTAGTAAACTAATTTCCAAGTCTGAAAATTGGTGTGCATATTCTAATGCATTGCAGTGACTACATGTTTCCTTCTACACATTTTTGAGCCATATCTAGTTCAGACTCTATGGGGTACTTATGTGATCTCAATGACACCATCCATGTGCTCAGTGCAAAACTAAGATACAGATCTAGCTCATTTTAGCCTGTGCTGGGAGTGAAGTTTCTTATGCATCCTGGAATCGGTGGAGAATGAAGAGTCCTGCAAGGCACATCTGCCAGTACAGCACCATAAATGCCTCAGTATATGTCTCTCTCTAAGGTCCCTAAGGAAACTGAACTCCTGATTCAGATATCTGGGTTAGGCAGGACAAGTCTTGCCTTAGGCCCCCGATTTTGGGTGCCTGAGTTGAACTCAACTTTGATCAAGTAACCTAGATTAGTTTATATGAGTATTTTGCACTGAATAATCTTACCTAAGTTATGTCGGATATTTAACATTTTAGTGGCTAAGAACTTAGACAAAATAGTGATGGAGACCCCACATTAGAGGTGAGGAAACAGTCAAAAGGACTGAAGCACTCAATGGAACATGTTTCCTCTTAGAAGGATTTAAGTTCTTTGCACAATGTCAGTCAAAGCTGTAGATCAGAGGGTGAAAAATAGTGAACTTTTGAGTCTCTCACCTTGTTTTTTAAGGGCAACATTAGCCTTTAAGATGTGAAGAATAGAAAAGAAATTCTGAAATATCAGCTTTTTTGCAGTTCTGGCAACTTTACATTTTCTGTTTTGAATGGACTGTTTTAATCAGAGTGCAAGGGCTGTGCCCATAATTCTTTCCCTTAAGTTCTACTGTTAAATAAAAGATACAGTTGTTGCTAATAGAAATGAAAAGCAATTACTATGAAAAGCAATTACTTCAATAATGGTAATGTAAGAATAATTCTATCTTCAGTATTTATATGAATATTCTTGAAGCATAGTACTGTCATCCTTTGTTGAAAATTCCTTGGCTTATAATTCTGATTTATATTTATACAAATATAAAAAGAGCTGGAGCTCCAGCTATCTGCCATGCACAATGTTGGTAGGACTATTTTGTATATCCGAGGAGTTGAGCTGTGTTAGCTGGCACTTCAAAACTCACTGTAGCAGACTTATGTGAACTGAAAGTCTTTTTTCCCTAATTTCTGGTGGGGCAGGTTCTTCTGTGATCACATTAACAGTTCTGTTCTTGACACTGGCTGGAACAAACTATTCTACAGCTTATCAAAATGATAAAATGTTTATTTGCAGAATCCTTGGTTAATGGATAACAGTTCTTTAAGTTCCTACTTAAGATTCTTGAATGGAATGAAAGATTATAATATAGTTATGGTAAAAGCTGTAAGCCATCTTTTATTTTGATAGTGCAATTTTTGAACAATCATTGTGGTTTTAGATATGTGGAAGACCAAATTCTGCATCTCTTCTAACTAAAATAAGTAATTTACTGCATTTTTCTCAATAAACTACTGAGAACACTTAATTCTTGTGAAATTATGAAAGAAATTTTGAATGCAAAAAAATACAAGTGTATTTGAAATAGTTTGGGTTCTTTCTTCTAACCAGTTATTCTGTAAATTTATGAATTGTAGTATCTGTAATATTTAAAGCTTTAAAGTTTTATGTGTTGTCCCTTGAACACAATCTCAACATCTGTAGAATAAATTTCCTTTTTAAGGACAGGTAACCATTGATTCCAAGAGTCTACATACTCCTCCAGCTATGCAGAACTTTGAAAATGAGGAAGTTCTAATTTCCAAGGAGAATAAAGGATTAAGTGGATGATTATTGCAAAATATTACTGTGTGTTAGCCCTGCAGTAATTAATTAGAGATAGAGCTATTCCTGTGAAAGCACATGGGCGTTACAACATCTTCCTGCACTTTTAGGTACAGGAAAATTAATCCAGAAACCCCAGCCTGGCTGCTGACAGAACCACAGGAGCTGTTGCTTTCTGCAGGCTCTCATGTTTCTACTACTGCTTGTCTGGAGTGCTTGGGCTCATGGAGGAGCCTCAGGTATCATAGCATGGACTGGTTCCATGTTTAATAATATATTAACTGGTAGACTTACTCATCATAGCCAGGCACCTTTTTCCTTTGCACGACACATCACTCACATTGCAAAGTAGGAAATATCTAAATTACCCAGAAATAAGATGCTTTGTTCACCTATGGGATTTAAGTGTCTCACATAATTAAGACCTAGTGGTTAAACAGCATTTGTCAATAATTAATACAGGCATGTAGAATTCAGATATGATTTTGGAGTTTTACAAAAAATATTACCTGTTGGGTTATTCCCAACATGTAGGGTGGCCTAACTAAGCCAACCCCCTGAGTTCTTCTTGTTTTTTGTTTTATGAATGAAGCAGAGGAACTTCTTTTCAGTCTTCAGGGATTGTTTATTATATAAGTTCTATATAATA
>VWYI01002089.1:0-37559 GCA_013399455.1 Anthoscopus minutus | reverse complement strand
GCTGCCTGAGGATTTCGTATCCTCTGCTAAGGCAGCTGTGCATCTCTCGCATACCTTTGAATAGAGTACTTCTATGGGACATTCAATCGCCCCAAGCTCTAAGAGCCTTACAATAGCAAGGTTAAGATCTTTGAGCTTACCTTCAATACCTCACTGCTTATGAATCNCAAGGTTAAGATCTTTGAGCTTACCTTCAATACCTCACTGCTTATGAATCAAACTCACGACCTTCGCGATGGCCTCCATGGCTCTCGCTGGTCCAGGGATGTCTCCCTCGCCGAAGTTGGTTCCCGCCGCTCCGGCCGCTGCTTCTTGACCAGGCGAAAACCCGATTCCCTGATTGTCTTATTCCCGGGTGTTCGGCGCCAGATTTGTTGCCTTCTGATTTGAAGACAAGACAGAGAATAGCATGGCGGCCCAGCGTCTCCCGGGCCACTCGGTCCATTGACACACTGACACCAATGTGGTGGATGGTCAAATGGCATTTATTACCTTACCTCATGGAACTAAATAATCAAGGGGGCTTCACTACGTCAGAGGGGGACGGTAAGGCCAGGTATGGTTAGTGGGGAATGGAAAACTACTGGAGTTAGGAGGGGTTGCATACCATGGTGGGTGATTGCATATCACAGGTGAGGGGGGAAGGATCCTACTGCTTTCCGTCACATCTCGAGATCTTCCACAGCGCCTGCTCCTATCTACCACACCCCCCCATTCCATTTGGCAGTGCAAAAGAGTGAAGCTACACCTGGGAAAAGACAGAAATGTGTTTAATGTTTCTATTACTTTTCTTCCTCACTACCTGAACCTATTTTAAATGACACCATATTATGCTAACTTCCCCAAGTAAGGTGTGTTTTGTGTCTGTTTGCCGGTAAACAATTTTCCTGAGTTTATCTCCAACCCATGAGATTGATCTCTCCTATTTATTCTGTTTTCTTCCCCTCTCCCTCCAGGGCGAGAGAGCAGCTGGGTGAGAGTTCAGCTGCTTCCTAATGCTAGTCTGCAACAATAATGAAAGCTGCCAAGAATAGTAGCTAGATATATAAGCTTAATGCAATTTCTTTACTTAGGTTTGAGCCAAAACATTTCTCAAGTACTATTTTACTTGTTTGAAGAGTTACAAAATATCCTGTTTCTTGTTCTGTAGATGTTGCAATGTCTGAAGAAGTATGTGTTAAAAAGAAATCCAAATTATATAAAAATATGACTTCATACTTCTTTATATTTTCTACTTCTTTGTTCTTGAATTTAAATTCTAGCATTGGTCTCTAGAAAGAAATTCTGACTTCTTTCATCCCTCTGACATCACTGTATGTTTATCCTAACTCTTCTGTGAATATTTTTCTCTACAAGATCCAGCAAAACAAAACTAATAAGGCTTTTAGCTGTGACACAAGAGAGAGCTTATTATACTGCTGAGGCCAGTCAGGAAGTTTCCCAAGGGAGCTTTATGTTTAAAGTAAGTTTCTAGGTTTGAGGGCGCAATAATTATGTACATTTGTATTCTCTAATTGGTAGTAAATGGGTGAAAAAAGGACAAGGGGTGGTCTAGCAGGCAATCAAAGTCATTGTTTTATTAGATTATTTTAGCTAGCAATGAAAAATTATTACACTCCTACAACAGCCTTTCTACTGTTTTCCTTTCCTTCTAGTTATGCAGCACCAGCCTTTTAAGAATTAGTGTCTTGGTTACTGGAGTGCCAGTTTAGCATTTTGTGTGTATATTCTGTATATTCCACTGTCCTCCAAGCATTTTTGATGAACTGTTAATGAGGGGTCATTTGCAGTAGTCAACCCGGCAAGGCAGAGTAGTGTTTGTTTTTCCCCACACCAACTATGCTTCCATAACTCCTCCAGGGAAGCAGCACCATGGTGCAAGGGCACCATCTCTGCTAATGGGTCATACTGGACTCAATAGCAGCAGAACAGGCAGCTGCAACAACTTAGATCATCAAGGACTCCGAAAAATATAACTCATAACACCATTCCACTGTGAAACTCCCCACTTTGGAGGAGACACACAGCATTCCCACTGGAACCTGATGGTATAGAATTGAGTCTAAGGACTTGGGACACTGCCACTCAATAGAGTGGGAGGTTGAGGAGGACCGGAACTTACACAGGAGCATTGTTTTCGACTGCAGCTACCACTTGACAGGACTGCAGCCATCACCCTGACCACTAGGTGCTAGGCTGAACTCTGCTTCATGGGTTTAAGGCAATTTTCTGTGTATCACTGCATTTATTGTAATCTTTCTATTAAATTATAACTCCAGCCTAAAATCTCTCTTAAGGCAATTGTGTGGAAATTAATTTCTCCCAATGGTTTACTTTCAAACCAGCACAGTTAGGAGTCTTGCAAGACCTAGATGAAAAAAAACAAATATACAAGATTTGACTTAAATTGGGATAAAAGTATAAAAGTATATAGTTGTTACTGTTGTTGTAGCCATGAGTATATTGAAAATATGGCCATGAAGACAATGATATTCTTGTAGATTGAACTGGGCCATGAAAGCAGAAAGCAGTTGCCTGATCCCTTGATGTGTTTGCATTCTCTCTGAAAGTTGTGCAATGTTCATTTGTAGTTTTATTTGGATTTTACTATAATTATATACTTATATGTTCCGTGCATCATACTCTGGAGGTTTCTCTAACATGTCCTGCCATTGTAGGCTTGTTCTTTAGGTGATGCCTTCATAGAGCTGTTGCAGAAGAGTCAGAGCTCACACAGACAGATTTGTTCTAGTATTTAGTTTATTGATTTCTAGTTAGTAATTTCGGGGTAGAAGATAGTTAGCAAGTACAGGTGGATTGGCAGCTGATACTTCTTACTGCACTTAAACTTTGTACGGGCGGAAACTTAGTATTGGGTAAGCTTTACTGAATGTACCTTATATGTGAAATACATGCAAAAAACATCCCTTCTCAACTCAACAATGTCTGGTGTCAGGTCAGGGAGCTCTCAGCCTCCAGGGATAGCTCTGAGAGGTGTCCTTGCTCAAGGGAAGATCACCACAGCACAGACAGATACTGCAGAGGAAGAGCTCAGCAGACCTTGATGGCTGCATATATTTCTAGTGTAAAGTTGGTGACCCATAGTCAGATTTTCTGCTGTCAGATTTGTCATTCAGTTTTGCCCACTGCTGGAACCCGGTCTCCAGCCAAACTCTTTGGTGGGACTGAGGTGGAGGGAGGGTTGGTGCTGGGTCCTTATCAATAGTCTCCTACCATAAGATTAAGATAGGTTGGTGCTTCTTGCTGAGAACCACCTTGGACTAAATTCTGCTAGTTCAAATAGGAGGAATGCTTCCATCACAAGGATGAAAGGAGTGAACTTATTGATGGGAAGTGGGGTTGTATAAATTTGACCAGAAGCATCTCCAAGGCCCTTGGTATACAGCTGTGAAGATCTAAAACATGCCAGCACGAGGTGAAGGTACCCATATACTTATATCTGTATTTTTCCTAAAAATTTATCTTGTCAAAATTTCCATTGCAAGATCCTTCCTAATTTAGTTTAGCTTTGTTTTGGCTAGAAAAACATTTGTTTTCTTCCTCTTACTATCTCTATCCCTTTCCCTGGTTATAATTACCCCAGTTTTCAATCTCTAGACAACCTCTAAACACTTTGAAGACCCATCCTGACCAGCCTACAGACCTGATGTTCTCTAATGTTTGAGAACCCCTGTGGTCTATTTCTTCTCAATATTAGTAATTGTGCAGCAAGAACTAGATCTGAAAAGTTTCCTTTTTTACATAGTGTTGCTCTGTTTATATGGCTAGGGTTCTTGTTTGCTTGTTTTGATTCCTTTCTTACCTGCTTCCTCTTTAGCAACCTTTCACTGGCTCATTTTACAACAGAATGTTCTCACAAACATGTGAAGTCTGCAACATGTTTTCTAAAAAACCTGAGACTTAAATACAACTCAGTCTGAGTCTTTGTGTATCAACACACAGTCATTTCCTGGGAAAGAATCCATGGCAATGAATTGCCTGACAAACAGGGTAAAGCCTGAAAGCTCTGGATTTTAGTGCTCTCTCTTTTGGAAAAGTCGGTATCTAAGGAGATACTGCATCAGCTCGAATTCTAGTCCTTTATTTTTCCAATCTGGAAGAAGAGGAAAAAAAGTTAAATTTACAAAGCAAATAATAATATTTTTTCTTTTTCTGTAATGATTGTGGTCTATATAATACAACTAAAACATTGAATTATCTGTAGCTGATTACAGGCTTACAGAATATTAATTTTAAATACTTGATAAGTGAAAAGCCTATAGAATAACTTCTGAATAAATCTGGAAGTTTAAATCTGTGCAGATACTTATAGGTATTTAGTTTTAGTACAAACTGCTTTAATTCTTTTACATTAAAAGCTCCCTTTGAACACTATATAAAGCAGAGTTAATGACATACTCTTGAAACAATAATAAAGCAAATATTGCTTTGCTTTCTTTGTAAGTGTTAGAAAATACTTCAACGTAGTAATTACATTGCTTTGTTTCAAGTTCTTTCTAACCCTGTGGCCATTGAATACATTTCCCAGATTATTACTCTTTTAGATCTTTGAGGTTGCAATAAAATTGCCATAGCAAAAAATGAACAACACACAATCTTAAGTGTTTTTTCCAATGGCAAGCCTGCTTTAAACTCATTCTTTTATATCTTCCTTGGGGTTCTACACTTTTATTCCTTTTCTTCTTTCTCTCACATTTATATTTTCCAAAAATTAAGCAACTCCTGTTACCTGTTCAGCTTTGTGCAGAGCATCAACCCCCTTGGAATTCAAAATGCGGGAGTTCCACACTATTCAAAGGCAAGCAAGCAGAACTGACATGGAAAAAGGACTAGTGTGTGCAAATGTAAGCCAAAGAGCTCCTTTGAATATTTTAGAACTTGTTACAGCATGCATGAATGATAATAGAATTTCCACCCTTCCTACAAAAATTAAAACCCCAGATAGACTTTTATCTTGTTGTAATAGTGAATTTACAACAGATTTTCCTTTCAGCACAGAGATACTCACAAGCATGATTTCTGAGGAAATTTCAATTACCCTAGGGCATCTTAAGGCTAAATGATTACATAGTGCCTGGAATTAATTATAGGACACAAAAGTCTTTTACTTCTGAATTACTAGTCTGAATTCATCACAAGTTTAGATTGAGTAAAAGTCATCTGTACATATTGACCCAAACAGAAAAAAGATTCTGGCATCAATTTAATTCATAGTGGACATGTCCCTGAAGGGCAGTAGCAACTAATATAATTCATGACAAAAACTCCTAGTGCTTAGAGATCTCCCTTCAAATTCTGGAACTGTGTCAGCTTTATCCTAGAATTTTATGTGTATGAAGTAAGATCTTACTGGTTCTCTTAAATTCCCTTATACAATAACCTCAGAGACCCAGAGGTAATAGGAACATAAGACGTATCATTATTGACAGTAACACGACATGAGATTCCTTGTAGACATTCATGCTTATAGCACTTCCCCACTCTTCTTTGGCATTTTGAAAATAAGACTGAAAGCAGTGATCCTACTTTTTTTAAACACCATTTCTGTTCATTATAGATTCAAACCAGTTCATCTGCAACCGAAGACTGAATTAGACAGGACTATTTATCACAGTTCTTGCACGGGGATGAACTTCATCCTAGATGTAATCAGTAATATAGAGAACACTGCACAGTAAGTACTGAATGGAAACCCAAGCTTCAACAAAATTAGTGGATATCTGGATATATAGTATTGGAGGTTTGGCTTCAGTTTAATATTATTTCTCATTTTGTGCTTAATAGTGTAGATGAAACTACAAAAAGTAACAAAATATGTAAGAGAAATTAGTATGAAGAAATTAACCTGTTCACTTTGCATTTAGCATGCTCATCTCTTGTTTATTTAAGAGATCTATGCAGAAGATTGAAAAGATCAAGGTATAAAGTATGTTGTGAGAGACCCCAAAGATAGTAGTTATAAAGTTTTTAAGTCTCTTGGCACTTAGCAGTGGATGGCGATTTGCCTAAGCAAAATACAAGAAACTACAGCATGTGGTGAGAGAAATGGATAAATTTCATGAACAACCACAATGTGAAGCTGGAAAGTGTTGTGAGAAATGAGTGGTTGTCCTGGATAGTTATGGAGGCTTGTGTGAGAATGGTACAAAATTCACATGTAAATGAAGGCAAATATTGGATTTCTCTGTGGGGATTACATGATTTCAAAATAAGCACAGCCTATATCATACATATATACATCAGTAGTACCAGAAAAGGCTGGGTAACCATACCAGAAACACCAGAGCCAAATGTGGGTGTAGTGACACCAGGACTGATAGGGGAAATCAACAAGAGGATAGGTTTTTTTAATAGCAGACAAAGGAGAGTGGGAAGACTCCAGGTGAGTGGGGGAAAGAGTTGGAGAGGAGGAAGATGAAAAGGTGGTTTGTGTGTAAGCAGATCCTGAGATTCTATACCTGCCTGCCTGGGCTTTGTGCCTTTGTTTCTTTTTGAATTATTGTATGTGAATGTCATCTGTCGCCTCTGACTGAGTGCAGGTACATGTGAACTTTAAGCAAGGACTCTTTGGCAGTATACAAACATCAGCATTTAGAAATACCCCAGATTTGATAGAGCTATTACATATTGTAATATATATGCATATGTAATTCGTGCAAATAAACTAAAGTTGGGGTGTTTCGTGGTGTTTGGTATAATAATATAAGATTTCTTGTATCTAAAAACTATAACACCATGGGAATTTGGAAAATAGCTTGTACCGACAATAAGACTTTCAGGAATTCCAACTCAGAAACCAAGACTGAGGAAAAGACACATTTGCATTTGAAGAACTGGCAGAGAATAATTCCTGGACGAGATGGCCTGGACCAACGATCCCATCAACACCTGATACAGGACCATGATAAGATAAAGGAGTCGTCAGACATCCAAATCTCAATACTGACTTCCCGTAAATCACATCAAATATTTCTCTTCTTATCAAAATCCCTTCTCTCATCCGTAAATGGTTCTCAGATATAATATTGGTGTACTTTGTGTTTCACTTCATCAGAGATAATCCATTTAAAAGAAGCCCTTACAGTTCCCCATAGCAGAATGTGACACTCAAAAATTAATATTTAAGGATTTAGAAAATACTTATTTCAGTATGACCAAAAGTCACTTTCGTTTTGTGACAAAGGAGAAAGAGATTATAAGTAATTTGCAGACAAAGAAAAAGTGTTGAAGGAGGATGGACAGCTTTACATTTGATGAATGAGACTTTGAAAGATGTTATTCCTCAGAAATTTGGTATGTTTAGCAGAAAATATTATTTCATGCGTTTCTTTATTTTTTTTTACCTTTCAGCACTTTTTGCAAATCTTATGTGCTAGAATAAGGGCAAACCAATGGGAGGAATTGTCTCAGCACAAATATCTTGCAAGAATATCTTGCAAACAGAACTACAGTTTAATGGGAAAATTAGAATAAAGGCAATAGTACAGAAGTACTGGCCTTTTGACAAAGTCAAAATATGACCTGAGACCCTGTCGGTCAGGGTTGTGATAGCAGTCCTATTAAATGGTAGCTACAGTCCTGTTGGAGTGAAAGATGTGATTTTGTCGAAACGGTTATCCTGTAGAAAAAAGGTTTGACTCTTCTCAGAACGTCCAGTGGTGGTTACGGAGTTCTTGTCCTCTAGAAATCCAGTGTTAGTGCTCCTGTGGTGTTCCAAGCTTCAGGTTAGAGTACAGGTAGAAATATTCAGTTCGTGCCCCAGGGCAGGGCATCTCCGCAATGGGACAATGTAATTCTATGAGCCGTTCTAAGAGACCTCGATGGGCCATTAGCAGACATAACTCCCTCAGGGTGGGTGCTGCTTCCCAGGATGAAGTTGTCAGGACTGAGAAATGGAGAAGATAAAGAACACTGCCTCACTCCTTTTAAGAATTTATGCAGCTGGTAATAGAATACATATACCTTCCATTGTAACCCAAGACACCTTGTTTTTCTTCCTGAGATCTCAAACAAAATCCTGCACTGCTGTTCTCAGAGGAGCAATCTTGTCAACTCTGTTGTAATGGTATGTGCAAACCACTGTGTATTTGGTAACCTGGCTTTCTGCTTGCCCTCAACTTACAAACTTTCTTGTTTCATAATAGTTTCTTAAACCATACATAGTAACATTTTGCTTTCCACAGTTCTAACATCTGTTAGCTTTTTGAGGAATACATTTGGAAAGCATTTAGTCATTTACAGGCTTCTAAGCTCTACAGAAAGTTAAGAAGTGCAAGTCCTAAAGAAAATAGCTGGAGATGCACACTAGAAATACTCCACCAAAAAACTGAGTCAAATGATTGCCTGTTTCAACTGAAAGTAAAGAAGGTATTGCAGACTCACTGAAATACAATGAATTTTCAGCTGTACCTAATTCTTCCTAAGTCCTCATGGGGGACTTCAACTGCCCTGATATTTGTTGGAGGACAATATGGCTCAGCACAGGCCAGGAAGACCATTGAAGAAAACCTTTTGATGTAGGTGATGGGGGAGCCAGTGAGGAAAAGGGTGTTGCTGGGTCTTGTTCTAAAAAACCAGGAGGAACTGGCTGACAGTGTGAAGACTGGGTCAGCCTTGGCTGTGGTATCCAAAAAACAGTGAAAGTCAGGATCCTGCGTGGAGATAGCAAAGCAGTGAGCAGGTCTAGGACCCTAAACTTCCAGAGAACTAAGTTGAACCTCTTCCAGACTCTCCTTAGAGGAATCCCATGGGATAGGGCTCTAGGAAAGAAGGGGATACAAGAGGGCTGGTCAATATTTAAGCCTCACTTCCTTTAAGCTCAAGACCAGTGTATCCCCACAATCAAAAAATTGGGCAAAGCAGACAGGAGAACTGCATGGATGAGCTGGGAACTCCTAGTTAATCTCTAATCAAGAAAGAAGTTATAAGATGTGGGAAAAACAATGAGCCACATGGGTGTCCCAATGGGCCTCAGGAGCCCTACACATTGGAGGTAAGAGAAGAAGGCCAGAGAAAAGAACACCTTCCCCTGGTTGTAGAGCATTGGGTAAGAGATTGGCAAGACAGACTTAATACCCACAAATCCATGGGCCCCAATGGGATGCGTCAGTGCTCAGGGAGTTGGCAGATGCTGTTACAAAGCCACTCTACCATCTATGAAAAATTGTGGAAAATGGAAGAACATGTCAACTGGAGGAAAATGAATGTTGCTCCCTTCTCCACAAAAGCAATGAAGGATGACCCCAAAACTACGGGCCAGTCAGCCTTACCTTCATCTCTGGAAATGTAATAGAACAGGTCCTTCTCGAAGTAATGACCAAGCATATAGAAGAAAAGGAGCAGTAGGCATAGATTGCCCTAGAGGAAATCATGTTTGGCCACTATGAGAGCCTTTTATGATGCCACAGCAGGATAGGTCAGTCAACAACGGGAAAGGAGTGTTTGTCTACCTTGACTTCAGCAAGGCCTTTAACACTGTCTCAAATAATACCTTCATAGCTAAGGTCAGGAATTGTGGGTTGGATGAATGAACAGTTAAGTTGATCAAGAACTGGCTAAAGGGGAGAACTCAGAGGTTTGTGGTCAGTGGAGTAGAATCTAGATGGAGGCTTGTCAGTCAGTGTTGTTCCCTAAGGATGAGCATCAGGTCTAGTCTTACTCAACTTTTTGACAACCTGGAAAAGGAATAAAATGTATGTTCAGCAATGAAGTATTTGATGATGATATGAAACTAGGGAAGTGGCTGTACACCTGAAAGCTATGCTGCTATTCAGAGTGACCTTGATTGGCTGGAGAGCCAGGTGGAGATAAACCTAATGAGGTTCAACAAGGGCAAGTGTAGGGTCCTGCGCCTGAAGAGGAATAACCCCAAGTACCAGCAGAGGCTGGAGGCTGGCCTGCTAGAAAGCAGCTTTGCTGAGAAGGACCTGGGAGCCAGGGTGGATAGCAAGTTGATATAAATTGACAGTGTGCCCCGGGGCCAGGAGGGTCAATAGTATCCTGGGGTGCTCCAGGAACAGCATTGTGAGAAGTTGAATAGGAGGTGATCCAACCCTCTGCTTGGCCCTAATGAGCCACATCTGGAGTGCTGTGTCAGGCTCTGGGCTCCTCAGTCCAGGAATGACAAGGAGCTATTCAAGAGAGTCCAGTAGGACCACAAAAAATGATTAAGAGTCTGTAGCATCTCTCATGCGGAAAGATGTGGGAGTTGGGCCTGTTTAGTCCAGAGAGGAGAGTGCCAAGAGGGGATCTCGTTAATGGACATGAATATCTCAAAGATGAATGTCAATAGGAAGGTGCCAGACTCTTTTAAGTGATGCCCAGAAACAGGATGAGGGACAAGGGCCATAAAATAAAACACAAGTTCCACCTCAACATGAGGAAGACCTTCTTTACACTGAGGCTGACAGAGCATGGAACAGGCTTTCCAGGAAGGCTGTGAATTCTCTTAATCTGGAGACATTCAAAACCTACCTTGTTGCTTCTCAGTGACACCTCTTCTAGATGACCCTGCCTTGGCAGGATGATTGGACTTGATGATCTCCAGAGGTTCCTTCCAACCCCAACCCCAATTTTGTGATTCCATGTTTCTGTAACTGTGACATATTCTTGGAAAATTAGGTGAAAGTGTCGGAAACTGAACATGAAAGTATTGGACTAGAAGAAGAAATCAAGCAGAGAGGCAAGTGTTTGTCCAGAACTGCCAAATAATGTAAAGATGAAACTAATTCATCAAGCTAGCAATCTGGCACTGTCATACAAAGGCTGTGATTCTTATTATTTTGTCTTTAATCTATGTATTAAACAAACAAAAGAGTGACACAATGCTTAGATTCAATCATTCAATAGGTTACCATTGCTGGTTTTGATCTTGCCAGGATTTTGTAAGATGTGTTTGTCATTGTCATTCCTTAAAGAAAAAAAATATGTTTAGTATTTTCTGCTTGCAAATTCCATGTTCAACTAGTTTGTTATATTTTATCAAATAATATTTCAAAAGCTACTAGTGAAAATATTCATGGTATTTGAAATGAGCAGAGATTTGTCACTGTTTACATATTTTCTCATAGGGTTACTTGAATTGCAGTCAAAGCCTTTATTCTGACATATCACCTTAACTAGAAAAGTACTTTGAATCCCTCTCAGACAAAAGCCTCTATTATTACTTTATTACAGCTTGTGACAGACAGTTTTAAAAAAAACATTTAATTCTGGCCCATCTGCTCAAGCTGTATTTTAAGTGGGTTCAGAACTGCTCAATATATAATGTGCTTCAGTTTTCCTTAGTCTGATTCATCTAATTGGACCTTTAGAGCAAGAGGGTTGGCCGAAGTCATTGATCCCTGTCAAGCCACTAGATTCTAATGTAAACAAGCTTGGGTTGGCTGCAACCTTCTGGTGTTTGGTTATTAAAAGTAACCTTTTATTTTATTTCTCAGTGAATTACCCCAACTCATCACGAACACCCAAATACACAAGCACAAAACTCCATCAAAGCAACTGAAGGGGAAATCAGCAGTTGTCTGTGCTGGATAAGAATACTGTGAGGTTTGGTCTGTTCCATTGCTACTGAAAAGTTTCATGTATTAAGTAACTGCAGCAAAAGAGAGAGAAAACCTTAGATAAGTGCAAGCAGCAAGGCCTAGTCAGAGCCTGGGACTTAGTATAACTTTTCTAGAATATCTTTCTACTTTTATAAATTTTAAGAGCTTTTTACATGACATTAGTTGGAACTCGCTGTTAAGTTTTGCTGAAACAGAGATTTGTAATTTAGATCAGTTATGACAAAGATCTCTAAAACTCTTCAAAGCTAAGCAAAGTGAAAAGCTTAATGTGAGGTGGTAGTACAAATGAACACATACATAGATTATCATAGAGGTAAATTACTGTAGAATTTCTTGCGCCTAATCTACTCACTAAAATACATCAATAAATGATCTTTTATGTTCAGGAGTGCCAAAGGGCAAAATATGGAAATTATGGGAGAAATGTTAAACATGCTTAGTAACTTAATAATGTTGTCTAATTAATATAAGCAAGAGGAACTAATTACCTTCCTCTTTCCATAATTCTGAATGGCTTCTTACCAGCACAAGTAAAAGTGTGGTGCTGCTATTCAAAGGGGAGAAAGAATTTGCTCAACAGCTTCAATAGAGAAAACTGTTAATTTCTGCAGAAATGCGCTCTTTACATTTACATTGTTATTCCTACAGGTCAGTGAAGTCAAAGCTATGACTAAGCACCCAGAGATGAGTAAAGAATAAGCTAATTTCCCTGTTGTAACTCTTAAGTACCTGAATCTGATGCATCTAAGCTGTAGCATTCGGGATATTTCAATTCTGGTAACTGTATGTGTAACATGCAAGGTAAAACAAAGTAATGCTATACACAAAAAAATGTGTCTAATCTTTTCTGTGCTGGAAGTTATTTTAGCTGCCTTTATGTGTCCAGCTTTCCTAAGGTAAATTCATTTTTTATTCTACTTCACAAGACTTTTTCTCTCTGATACAATATTCACAAGCTAAGCATATTAGTATATAGCTGAGGATTGCTTTTATTCCTGATTTATTCTGTAGAATAAAAATAAAATCAGATGTGAATGGATCAGATTAAGATAAGCAAAAATTAAAAGCAAATGCAATCTAAAGTATACAAAATACTCTTATGAGAAGTCTCATACCTCCGCAATTTTCTTTTTTAGAGATGGCTAGCAATTAGGCTCTGCAACCTCCAAAAACTTAGTAATTACAACAGCTCTCTCAGGATGCTTCATCTGGGATTTCTCTTGGCAACAGGAAAGTAATTGAGATTTTTTTGCAAGGTCTACAGAAAACAATGTTGTTATTATGATGCAGTTCCTCTCTTGGTTGTCAGACTGATGCTTGTTCGGGAATTCTGTTATATTCTGGATTAAGAGGGTTTTCAAGAAAAAGGCTCACAAGACAGTTTTAGTGCATAGTACTAAAAGTACTAGCAGTGCACTAACCGTGTAAAACAATTTTAAAAAGGACAACTCCCCTTTTCATGTGTGAAAAAATTACATTGTTTATGTTTCTTCATTCCACAGAATTCAACTTGGCTTTCAGGATGTGCACAGATTCTGACAGAGAAATTGTGCCAAATATGAGTGCCTGATTTGAAAGATCTGTTTCAAGTGAGGATTTCCATGTGGTAATCAGTCTACTTTCCAAATGTTTTGGAAAATAAAATCTGGACTTAATCCAAAGAGGATTGTTTTTATTAATTCATCTTTTTTATTTTATTAATTTATCATATTCTCCATTTATTGTCTTCTTCTCTAGAAAACTAAAAAATGTTTAACCTGGAGCAAATATGTTGTTTTGTTAAAAAAACGGAGACAGCTTAATATTCCAGAGATAAACTTCTGTGACATCTGATTTACATATTCTGAATTTCTTAATGGAATTAATCTGATGCTTTGAAACAAATTAAAATTATGAAGAACTTCTGGCACAAAAGGAATGTCTTAACATAAAAACCTAGTCTCTTTCATCAGTTTAAATCTTTCACAAATGTGTGTGACTGGGAAATGGAATCATTTGTTTGTTGTGATTTCTGGAACTAGGACCGTTTCCATTTTTTTATTTTCACATGCTTCTTTGAGGAGCTATCTTCTTTCTAAGACAGCAATTTTTTTTATGTGTGAGCTTGTAGTCTCTGCAATATTAAGCAGAAAGGTTAATAGGAGTCTACTAAGTAGAACTTTTTGCTGTAGAGAAAATCACTCTACTTGTCTCTTTCATATGCCTCCTGTTTTCTGTTGGTAATGTAATTCTATTTCCTTAACCACTATTTTATACTTGACACATGTTAGTGACATACCTATCGCGATATGCTTGCACAAGGTTCAATAAACTTATATAATCCACTAACCTAGTATGAAGTGGAGCCTGGCTTTATCAGTTCTGACTCAATGGTTGCCCTTTGTTGACAGATTTCTGCTTTAACTCACACTGCAGAGAACAATGCTGAAGGGGTATACGCTCCAGTATATTTTTCAAAACACCTCTGTGGTATCTGAAGCACTCCATACGGCCCACACTTAAAAAGTTCTGCAGCTCTGCTAACTTGCATGACTGTAATTGGGTGAATAGACCATGGATACAAAATAAAAAGTATAAAAACTTTCTTGTTCATTATTAAATTCTTTATTTCTCTTTTCTTTTTTTCTTTCTGTCCTTTTAATTCTTCCTCACTGCCTGACAAGATTTTTAAAAGTGGTATTTTGTCCTTCAACTTCTCCCACGTATGTTTACAGCCATGCTTTCAGACAGACTAAATTGCTTTAGCAGGCAAGTGTTGGAAAAAATTAGTTTTCTTGCATTCAAGTATTTATGAGGCTCCTGCTCAGACCTCTCATATCTTGAACTTTTCTCACAGCACTAATGTTTCCAAGTTCAGCCAAGATCCAGCCAGCCCTTGCTCTCCCCCTGTGCCCTTTACCCCATTTGGCATGGGATAACAGACGATGAATAAGCGTGAGAAAGCTCCTATACTGAGATACAGATGCAGATCCATTCCTCACTACTACTTCAGGAAAAACAAGCTTGACTTGAGGAATTTAGCTTAACTTGTTGCCAATAAACAAAAATATTTAAATGCTGCTTTGAGTACTGAGAAACAAGAAAATAGAAAGAAGAAACAAGCATTAAAACACTCTGAAAAGCACACCTTTCCTCTTTTCCTGGACTCAGCATTACTTCCAGGCTCTCCTCAGTCTCCTCACAACGGTAGGATTTACACCTCAGTAGAGTTTACACTCAGTCTGTTCAGCAAGACAATGTACAGTATACGGATGTTTGTGGTCAGTGCACAGCAGTATCTCTCTGATCCTTCATCTTCTCACTCTTTTCCTCTGCCCTGGTGTAGCTTCTCTATGGACCACAATCGCTTCATGAGCATTTGCTGTGCCATGAAGCATCTCCTCCTCCTCCTCCTCTTCTTCTGGTCTTGGTTTTCTCTTCATTTGCTCTCCACTTCTTTCATTTTCATTGTTTTTTCCTTCCTTTCCTGTATGCTTCCTCATGACCATCTTCTCTGTTTCCCTCTGAAGAAGTTTCTGCCTTTTCTTTTAAATTTTTTCACAAAGGAACTTCAAACTTCTCTGATGGGCTTAGGTGGCACCTTCCTCCTTGCATGGTCTGCCAACTCCTCTGTGTATCAATGTCTAGCAGGTGCTGCTGCTCCTCACCATGTGATGGGCAACTTGGGTGTCCAAACACTGGAGTTTTGGCAGATTGGGAGGTTTGCTTTCCCTAGATATTTCCACCCTGGACTTTTCTTTTGACGTGTGTTCTTATAGCTACCTCATCTCTACTCACTAAGATGACATAAAAGTTTTTATTCCAAGAAACAGAGGATGGGCTGCAGATAGCGGGGGAAACCAGTAAGAATGGGCAAACATGAGGACATTTCTTCAGAATAGTCTTTTGTTTCAAAATAAGACAATTACTAAACAAACACATGTTAAAGAAGAAAAAAAAGATGAAGAATAAAATCACCTATTAAAAGATTTCCTTCCAACTCTGGATCTAATAAAAGACATTTAGGCAAATACCTTGTGGTCCTTCCAAAAAATGAAATTTCATGCCCAGTCATACTTCTACTATTATTTCTTCTTAGGCTACATGATACTCAGTTATGGTTAAATTGAATTGCCACAGTATTACTCACACAACTAGCATTAAAATGTTTGGACCAGTTTAAGAAATTTTAAGATTTATTCTCCTTCACTTTTTGAGATTTTTATGTTGTGCCTAGAAGCATCTATCTTTGACTTCTAATCTACATTTCACAGACTAAAGTTCATGTTTCATAATTTGCATAGGCTCAGTATAAGGTGTCTTAATATCTAAAGGTATAGCATAGTGAAAATATGGAGGAAGCAGCAGTTGAAAGAAGCAAATCTTCATGCCATAGTAAGTTATGTGGACTTGAAACTCGAACACAATGGATCATACAGTATCACATTCTCCAAGCAGTTTCAATAATTTTCATATTTGGGCACTGTTGTATCTGGTAATTGTCTACACATGCCATAAAGCTTAATGCCAGATTTTTTTCCCATCTGTTTCATCATTTGGGGCTTGAAATGGTAAGGCCATACACATCTGAACATTAATGTTGATAACCTTTAGAAGAACAAAATTATTCTACTAGAGAAAAAGTCAGTAAGGAGGTAGGCGCACTGTGGCTGTAATGAGGATGTACAACTTTTAGGATATTATTATGCTGTCCTAGGTCTTCTCTTTACACTTGTCTCTCATTTTGTTTTCTGGCAGTAAAAAGAGAGTCACAAACCCATTACGTATTGCACAAGGTTTCTCTTGGAATTAAAATCATCGTTAATTGCCTAGTGAGACCCCTAAGTCCAGAATCAGGGATACAGCATAAAAATTCCGGCAATAAATGAACAAGTAAAATATTAACAGGTCCATCTGTGAGCTGATATTTTGGTTTAAAGAAGCTTCTAAATTTATGTGGGCCAATGCTTATTTTCCTTTTAATTAATTTCATGTTTTTATGGTGTTTTTTGCAGTTATTAGAAATACCTCTGCCCAAATTAAGGTGCAAATGAGACCATATGCCAAAGTCAGTAGTACAGATTTTATTTGATAATGAGTATGAATGAGAGAGAGAGAGAGAGAGAGAGAGGAAAATTAAGAGAAAGAAATAGAAAAGAGGTGGGGAGGAACAGAAAGAGGGTGACAGAGACGGATTAAAGAAAGTATCACCACTCCATGGATCCCACCAGTGTTCCGGTTACTACATTCAGGCCAGGTGGGAGTGCCCAGGTGCTCCCCTGGAGGGGTGGGGGTGCAGTTGGACACAGGGTCCTGAGCAGGCTCTGGGTCTCTGCATCCTTTGCCTCAGGGCAGGGCTGCAGGGCACGGCCTCAGGAATGAGTCTGAGGAGCACCCGGGGGTCTTTGGTGGATGATGACCCCCCCTCAGCTGCCTCCCGTGTGGATGTCCCATGGATGTGGCNTCTAGGGGGCTTCTCCCACAGTCCAAAGCTCCAGTCCGGCATCTTCAAGGAGGGGTGGGCTTCTGTGAGTGGAGCTTTTTTACACAGTTTTTGCTACAATGGGCAAAACCCTTCCAGTCATGAACCATTCAGTCTCTGACACATACTGGAAAGACTGAAGCTCTCCGCCTTACACTAGCATATTAGTAAAAACAGAGTTCAAACAAAACAACACATTTTCTTGAAAAAAATGTTCAAAAATTTGAACTTCTACCTACGAATCAAGGATAAAAAAATATCCCTACTTGAGGGAGAAAGAAAGGGGTGTTATTCAGAAAAATACAAAATAAAGTAAGAATAGTGTTGTTAAATAATAAGTGAAAAATGGGTAAATAGTATGAAAACTAAGGAGTTGAAAGTTTAGAAGGTTTCTTAGTAAACTAGTGTTTCATTTCAAAAAGGATTTTTTTCTTTTTGTCTCTGTTTCTTTTTGTTGGTGGAAGAAAACACATATCCTGTTTTTTTCAGAGAGGTAAGCATATCTAGAAGGGAAATAATAGTCCTGCTTGCTGATTATTGGTAACATGATATAGGGTCTGATTCCACAAAAACCTTAAGCTTACAAATGGTAGAAAAATATGGTGACATGGTGACATTCACCTGTGCGGAATGTTCTGTAAGAAATAAAGAGTAGGGTAGGGTTTACTGTAGAACAGTTGTATTGCATGCTTGCTCTGCAGTGCCAAGCCTCCCTCCTAAAATAACTTAGCAGCCATCTGACCTTCTATCTAGAGCTTGGGGAAAAGGGACCCAGTGCCTACTCAGTTCTTAGCCAGAGGGCCCTGAGAGCACTCAGTGCCTTTCTTGTGGACACATTAATGAAATTTGGGTAAGGATTTCCCTGCTCCCTCCAATGGTCATGACTCCCAACAGCTCCATGTGAAAAGTTACCTTAATGATTGCATATATTACACACTGACATTTTCCTTCTCCCTAAGCTGTAGTAATGAATCACAACTGATGTAACTGAAAATGAAGCTTCCTAATGTAGCTTACATACGAGGTGTTTCCTTTGTCATCATTAAAGTTTCTTTTCCTCACTTTTCAATAAGGCAATAGAAATACATTTCTACTTGCTCTCCCATTTTATTTTATATGATACTGACATTATTGCAAAAAAAAAACCAAGTAAAACCCCCCCAAAAAATAAAAACAAAACAAAAAACCCACCAATAACAAACAACAAAAAAGTTCTTTTGATTCCTGTTCAGTGCACTTAGTCCAGCATGATCTAACTCAGTTGCCTACATTTTCACTATTTCCAGTGTTTTATACTGGATGTGTGTGCTCTAAAAGACTGCTAAGAGAGGCTTCCTGTCTCCTGATCCTGCAGAGAAGCTCTTTAAAGCCTGTGGGTAGTGGTGTAGCAATGGGGAACAAAGTGACACGGCCCCCCTTATGGATCCAAAGGAGATCACTTTATTGTAGAAATCACACCATCTTTATAGCTTTAATCTCTACCCGACATAACTGAAACCAAACCAAGTCCTAGCAGAACTTAACAGAAGAAGGGCACTCATTGGCTGGCTCAGCTACAGCGCTGCTGTCAGCACATGCTACCAACCAATCAGCTTCCCGCTCATACGCTGTCCACAGCTCCTCCAGCCAATCACGATCTCACTCCCAGCAGCCTCTCAGCTGACTGTCTCCTCCCTCCTCGCTGCCCCTGACCCAGCGTCGAGCAGTGCAGCCCGCAGCGGGGCCTTTCCCACAGGGGCTTCTGGTGAGCAGTAGCCTTGACCCCTTTAACAACTATAACCCGGCATCCCAGACTGGTGGGATAAACCTTATGAAAAATATGAGAGAAACTGTATTATACATGGTTCATCAGTCTCATTTTTGCAGTGATGACAACAGGGTAGGAGAAGAAATTAAGGAATTCCATGGTAATAATTTCTTCCTTGTGTCTTCTCTTTAATATAAAACTTCTACATTTTAGGGATTTTATAAATCAATAAAGTGAAATTTTTTTATCGCTTGCTATGACTGTTAGCAGGCAACTTAAACATGGCGATATAAATAATTTAGATGTAATAGAGATGTTATAATTCTTATTTGTAAAGTGATTGCTGTGAATCCTGGTGTCTTGATTTGAAAGACAGTTGTCTGCCACGGAAGATGGGAATCTCCCTTGGAATGGAAAACACAGCGCCCTTCCCTCTGAATTACACCTTTGAAGTTAAGTGGCTTTCAGGCAAAGGTATGGGAAGAGGAATAACAGTTCTTTACTGGTGTGTATGTGGGAAACAAGGCAAACAAAGAGCAACAACGGCAGCAACAAACAAAACCAGAGACACAGCAGTCCCAGCTCTTTCTCCTTGCTGCAGTTCCGGGCACAGCCAGCAGGGGAGCTGCTGCTCCCAGCCGGGTGGGTGCAGTGATTCCCCCAGGGCTGCAGGGGGCGCTGTGGCGCGGCTCCGCTGCCTCTAGGCATTACATGGGTAATGGCAGCCCCGCCACTGGAAGGGACGGGAAAGGATTTCCTGAACAAATTCATGGTGCGCAGTCAGTTCCGGTGCGGCTCTAGATGGTGAAATGAGCTGTCACAGAAGCCTTGAAAGCAGCAAGCTGGAATGGCCAGTGTAGTAAACCTAATGTATCAGAAACTCCACAGCTGTTTTAGGAGACATGGGGTGTCCTGGTGGCATGAAGTGGTGGGTTACAGTGTAGTGAAAAACCTGGAGAAGTGGCTGAAAAACAAAGGGACTGGGAAGCAGCAGCCTGCCTCTCAAATGCAGCCGTAGGCCAATTAAAAACTGAACTGGAAGGTGGAAGTAGTTAAGGAATTCCTGTTCCTTGAGACTTTCAGGAATAGGCTAGACATATCTATTGGCTTGGTTAACTTGTAATTCACCCTGTCTTGGGATTGGTGAACTTGAATTAGGAACCTCTTCAGAATTCATTTTACATAGCCATTTGAGTAGACAAGCAGAGAGAATCCAAAGAATTCAGAAAAAGATAATGTCACAAGTGTCAATAATGCCAGTTTAAACAGAAATTACCAATGTTTTCTGAATACGTGGATAGAACACTCCAATCAAATGTTTGGGTTTTACTTTCTTTTTCTCTGTAGAAAAATATAATAAAATATATTAAATTACATTTATAGCTGTAAGGTTATTTCAGTTAATACATGAAGAGGAAGAAATATTTGTTTAATGTTCTCTTTGTCTCTATGAAGAAAATAGGATCAGAATGGAGTAGAAGAGATTAAATATCTAGTCATTTTGCAGAATGCAGTGACTTACTGCAGTTTACTGACAGACAGGTTCTTACTTTTACTTGTGTGCTTCTCACCCTTTGCATCTCCTGAAAACACTGACTTTCTCCATTGTGCTTAGAGAGAAGTGTAAACAAAGAAGGTGACTTTGAACCTAGTGTCACAAGGCAAATGGTTTCCCTGGCAACATCCATCAAATAGCTTGGATTTAACTGTCTTCAGTTGAGCTTTGGATGCATCAGTTTGAAAAGTGGGCCTAATGCCTGATTTTAAAACAGGTGAAATGAAACAAGAGTTTGCTAGTATAATTGAATCCTTATTGAATGACCATGCAAACTGTACTCCCCGTACACTTGGATACACTAGATGGTTGTTGCTTTTCTAAAGTGTAGGCCACTAGAGAACAGATCATCTATGATCAGAAGTGCACTTCAATTCTCAAAATGAGAAAAAACAGAAGATAGAAGCTATCAAGAATGCAGTATTGGCCAAAGAGAGTTTTTAATACATACTAAAGAAAAAATTCACCATTCCTGAGTGTTTTGATTTCTAGTATGCTTTCCCTTTCCCACTGAAAATAATTTGTAACTCAGTTGTTTGCCTCTGTAAAAACTGTTGACATGATGTCTTAACTTTTCAGTCATCAGATTAACAATAACTGTAATAGAACATTTTTAATTTTTGTGTGTGATTTGTGGCTGTCTTGACAATGATCCGAGTGCTTCTCCTTTGTGTCAAGAGAAATAGTCAACAGCACTGTCTATAATTTAACAATTGTGATATTCAAATAATTACCAAGTAACTGCTAAAATGTGGGTGAGAAGCTGGTGATTTTTGTAGGCCAAAGGACAATAAGAGGACAACTCTTAGTTTGCTGTAGTGATCCTGACAGGAAGACATGGATGACTTATCTGCACTCAGTCAGCCTGAGTGATCCCAGGCCTGTACTGTGCTGCATTAAACTGCATGCACACGTTAGCCTTCAATACTGTTGCACACATCTACAATAAATTTAGGTGCTACAGTAAATTTAGCCATCTAATTGTGGCAGAGTTGTATGCAAGCCGTGCCCACCAACTACCAGTAGTTGCACCACCAGCATGGCCCTGGCTCTGTCGAACAGTCCAGCAAAAATTTCTCATGCAATCAGCCTTTGTGTTGTGCTGTCTGTGGCAACTTTCCCAAACAAAAACAGCAGCAAAAACCTCCACTATACTAATTCCCTGGTAAAGTATGCATACATATTCTTTTTTTTCCCCAAAACAAATGCATTTTCCATAGATAATGTGTGAGTCAACTACATTAGACATCTCTGATGACATATTATTCCCCTCTACTTCTGTAATATTTTTATATCACACAGTGTAGCTGGAGACATCTTCTTTTTTATTAAGGACTTACTTCTTTTTTTTCACCATAGTCTCTAAATTACAATACTGCTAAGAGGCAGATAATACACTTCACTGCAACTTTTTAAAAAAGTGACCTGATTTTTGCAAAGAATGTCTCCAATTAGACTTCAGCTGAGGGTTTTCCATGTGGTAGAAACATTTGACAGATAATTAAAAGAGCTGTGCAGAGGCAGAATATCCAAGAAATTACTGTTTGTTTAGCTGTCTTCTGAAGTCATGTCAGCATGATGTGAGTAGGTTACACTGAAATATGAGATGTTTTTGTATTATCTATAGCATAAAAGCAACTTAAAAGTTGGAGGTGTCTCACAAGACAACCTGCCTTTGGAGTCCAGAACACAACTTGGTTTTCCCAGTCAGCATGATGAGTTAAGCTTTTATTGCATTGGCAGACAAAAGACTCTGGAGGGTGGGGGTCACTGTGACAGTTACTACTATTGGTTTTATTTTGAAGATTCACGAGTCATTATTTTAATATAATCATTAAATCTAGATAGATATTTATTTAAAAACTTAATATTGCTTATAAAACACTTTTTCAGACAGTCAATCCCATTTTTAATTACGCTACTAAAGTTAAGGTTAAATCTTACATTTGACTGTAGTTCTGCAGTGAGAGAAATACAGTATCAACTCTCATGAAACATGAAAAAAATTAAAGTATAAAACTAGACACGTGCATCACTCACCACAAAATACACATTTCTCATGTATGACTAAACATATACATTTTCACTTTATTCATCAAAGACACTTCCATGTGCTCTTTTAGAATAAATATCCTAACATCTGCTGTTCATTATTCTTTCTGCCATAGATTTCTATTACATAACTATATCTCCTTCTTAATTCTGTTCCTTTGTTTCTGGTGGCACAAAGAAAAGAAGTTCTAGTTTAATAGAATGGACTGTCTAGCATGGAGGTTCCTGCTTTGCCCCCTCCCTCTTCATCCCAAGGTAGGAATACAGATAGTTTGCCACTTTTTTGCAAATCTAGAAACTGACTGGCATTGATTTGAAATATTATGTCTGTGTTATTTGTCAGAAGTTGTAGCCCAAGGAAAGAATATAAATGAAATCTAGAAGTATTATCCATCACAGGGGATGGAAGAATTAGAAGAGATGGCTTTTATGAATTAAAGGACCCAATGGTAAGAAGATCCAACGTATGTGTCTGTACAGCAGTAAAAATTGTACTTTAATCCTGACAAATATCCTTGATTTGGGTTATCAAGGCGGAAAGTGGTTATAATGAACATATGGAATTCAGTAAGTCCAAAAGCAAATTCAAAATGCAAATGCAAATGCAAAAAAATGAGTTAGGATAATTACCAATATAGTAAACTACCAAACCACCGGCTAGGGGATGAATGGATTGAGAGCAGCCCTGCAAAAAAGAATTTGTGGGCACTGGTGGCTGCAAAATTGTGCTTAGGCTTGCATTGGGTACCAATCAAATTTATTAGGCTTCTATGTGTTCACGGGCTCATTTAATTAATTACCAGGTGGAATAAATAATGGAATGGAGTGTGCAGTTGTACTGCAATGGTACTTGTGCCTTCATCTCCTTCACTCCATATTCAATGTTGATTCATTACACTTTTATATATAGTCTGTTTTATCCTCTTCTAGTTCATGGAAATTAATCAAAATCAGAAAGGAAAAAAAGAAAGAAGCTGTACAGTTGTGGTTGCTATATTTTTGATTTGGCATGTGCCAGAGACTTCATAATATGAATTAAATGATGCAGCATGAGTTTCAAAATCAGCAGTGCAACTTTTAGGTGAACTTGCTTTGCATTAGCTAGCAAAACATTTTGATTTTCCACTCCTCATTAATGTTTTAATTGCAGGGGATTTGCTTCTGTGAGAATGTGATGATTTTGCCAATGTAATTCAAAACTGATCTTTATAAATCATTAATGAGCCTTTGTGAGTTAAAGAGCATCAATTACTGCATTGCATCTCAAAAGATCTGTGTATTCTCAACTATGATTTGTGCATCAGCATAAGAATTTTAACATTTCAAACTCCTTTAAAGGATACTTATTCTCCTTTTTAGAACTTCACTTTGTGAGCATATTTGTCAAATCTACACTTCCCTTTGTATGAGATCAGACACTTGGCAAGGTCCATGTCAAAATAACTAGAAAATGGATACTTGCAGAGTATGCTAGAGTTTCTTAATTTCAAAATGACTTGTAAAGGCATAGGATTGCAACATATGCTATCAACATGCATGGATCAAGCTGCCACAGAAACCTGGATTTCAGTGTTGACTGTGATGGGAAGATGTAGAAACTGTTTAGAAACAATTTTCCTAGCATTTTTTATTTTCCTGAACACTGTAAATATCACTAGTTATTTAGCAAAAATGCTGAATATCAATTATGATTTTATCAAAACTCTCTTGACTATTTTGTATCCAGATTTCTGTTTGGTTTTGTTGTTTTTGTTGTTTTCTGGGGTTTTTCTGGCGGTGGTATATAATGACTGCTTGCTAGCAGGAATCTGACACAACTTTGCATTTTTTATCTGGCCATAATTTTGTAACTGTTTCTTCTGCACTCATAGATCATTGACCGTGAGGTGCCCTTCTCCTTTGGGAATCAAACTAGACTTTTAATAATATTGGTTTGTGTAAGCAAACTGCAGCTATTAGTATTTTGCAATATATAATAGTATAGTATGGTATAGTATGGTATAGTATAGTATAGTATAGTATAGTATAGTATAGTATAGTATAGTATAGTATAGTATAGTATAGTATAGTATAGTATTAGTATTAGTATTAGTATTAGTAATTAGTAATTAGTAATTAGTAATTAGTATTAGTATAGTTCAGTGATGTGTTCTCTTGGTGCTCAAATAATTAGACAAATACCAACAGGTTCTGTGTGCTGAATGGCTTACATTTGCTGCTCTCCAGTATTCCTGATAAGATCTTTGGGATTTTTCCAGGGCTCCCTCCTGGCCACTCTGCTTGGCTTTGCAAATACTTCAACAGGTAGATGGGACAAGTATTCAGATGGAGGAGCTGAACATCTCCTTGGCCCACAATATAGATGTAGTCCCTACAGTAAAATAGTCACCTGGAGCCCATCAGCCCAGCCTGATTTTCATCTGTGAACTATATTAATTGAGACAACATACAAAACTATAATTTTTAACCGAACTGTTCAGTTTTCAGAAAAATTGCTTTTTCATCCTTCCCCACAGTTGGATTTGTAACAGTTTCGATATACTTGTCAATCAGCTTAATTTCCTTTAGTGGGGTACCCTATACAAATGTAATCTATATTACACATTTTTCTTGAACAAATTCACAAAACATCAGGAAAAAAGTTTTAAAATAAATCTGCAGCTGAGTTTGTACTGATGACACACTTGATTTCCTATATTTTGGTGACATTGGCTTCCTGGGGTAGGAGCATAAGAGATGAATGGGAGAATACTTTTATCTTGTAATGAAGTTCATGACAATCCTTTTTCTTTAGTGGAAAAAATCATGACAATCCTTTTTCTTTAATGGAAAGTGCTCCCAAAAAAGCCTTCTCACTTTGTTGTGGAGATACTATAAGGTATTCTTGTTATCTGATGTCACACCTGGTGAGCTAGCACAACACACTGTTCTCCAGAACTACTGGCCTATGGAACTGCACAGGGCCCATAGTGGAAGAAGAACTGAAGTTCACCAGCCTCAGTGTCCTGCCAACTCAGCCAGGTCACCTGGAATATTGGGGTATATGACCACCATGGACCACCAGAGACCCCCAGGATAGATGATCATATCTGTAAAGAGTAGGGGAAATATATTAATGATTTTGGGGAAATGATTATCAAATGTATGTTTAGTCTGGGACCATCAGTGAATATGTATGTGAAATACATATTTGAACAGAAACTTTCCTGCACCCAGCATGCACCACTTTTGGGAGGAGCCATCCCCCGTGCATCTGGCTGAATAAGGAACCCCAGCTTCTTAACGCTACATTGATGTTAAGGAGTTTTTTTATTTTACCTAATTTTTGGTAACATTCTCTTTTCCAGTTACATGATTTCAGCTTCTTTCAAAACTAAGGAAACATATTTCTTGCCTCCAGGTTTTTTACTTTTGGTGGTGGTGGGTTTTTCCCTAACTTTATTAGATGATCTTGCATTGATAATATAATTGGAAGAGAAATCTGTGAAGCAGTAAAAAGACCATTTTTTCCCAGAGTCTGAATTAATTATGAGATGATGAGTGCTAGTTTGAAGAATTCAGACTCTTCAAATGGTCATCATGTACTTAAAGATGAACCAGATACTCCCTTTTAGGAGAATGGTATATTTGCAATATTTGTGCAATATTTTTCATATTTGTTCTCTTAATATTTGCAATTTTTTGCTGAAATATATTTAATAATTTTTATTTTCAGGGGAAAAAATATCTCAATGTTATTTTTATGTTATTGCTAAGTCATTTGGTATAAAATTTGATGATAATTGTGTATTTTCCTCAAATGCAAATATTTTTGTTCCAAAGTAAATTTTGTTTTCTTTAAAGATAGTAAAATAATTGATTGTTGAGAAGTTTCCAAGGAACTAAATACAGTCTCGGTTATAAGTTGAAAAGACTCTTCTACTTGTCAGCCTCAAGCAATTAAAACCAAAGGTGGAAAAAATTCCCAGCAGCCTTTCCAGCACGTTTTTTAATGAGGTTGAATTAATCATTCATACTTGTTAACAACAGAGTGTAGGGTAAGAAAATCAAATTCCTTAAGCCATGTACAAAGGATCTAAAAGCAGCAAAATGTGTATTTCTTAGGATAACTTTGGATCTAGAAGATAGAAGCTCACAGTGGTCCTTTCAGATCTTATCACTGTCAAGAGCCTGAAGACAAAAAAACATCTTGTGTTGAATTTCCTAGTGGTCAGGTTAGTTCTAGATGTAACAAAAAAAAGTAGGAACAACAGGTCCTTATTCTTACCAGAAGGATAAAACAAAACATTGTTATCTTGAAACCTCCGCCATAAATGTACCAACAAAACTCTCCACTACAAAAATATTATGGGAGTTTTTGTTTTTCTTCTAGGGAATTCTTGCAAGTGTTTGTGTAGCATTTGTTTAGAGGCATGTTTCCTGTTTTCTGAGTTTTGACTAACTGGAAGACTAGAATAATTCAATGTGCCCAATATTACATTCTCTGGAGCTTTCTAAGTGTCTACATATATACAAAAAAGCCAATCCTTTCAATTAAAAAAAAGTGCTTTTTAAGTAGTGTGTTATAAGAAATTATGAAAGCCCAAATAAAAAGTAAAGAGAAGGAAAAACATCAAGCTAATCAAATACCTGACTGGTAAAGCACAAATCATGTCATGGTCAGATTGGAAGTTGGTAATTTCATAATAATTTAGTGTCCCATTATTGCTCAGAATTCATGAGACTTCAGTTGAACAAATAAACAGTGTGAGGTGTTTTCACTACTTTAATGTATTTTATCTTACCTTCTCATTTACTCTTGACTTCTGTATTGATTATATAAATAACATTCTGAAGCATGCATTGCGATCATTTGAATTTTCTAAGGAATCAAATGGATCATTGATAAGAATAGGAAATAGCATCAATTCATGTAACAGCCATAGACTCAAAAATAAACTGACTTTGCAGAAACTATGTTTCATTCTGATTTGTAACACATTTTACCATACCTAATTTTAGACAAATTGTGGGTTTATAGCATTTTCTATTACCCAAACGATTTTAATTAATGAGAAACCACAGCTATTTTATTTATCAAGACCTGCATCCCAAACATACCACCAACTCATATCTTTTGAAATCACAGAGAGAAGAAAACGCAGAGCTCCACAACCAAAAAGCGTCCTTCCTGCTGTGACTGATCAGAGGTTTTCAGTGACTGAGCCTGATAAGCGCTGTCCTACCCATGCTGTCAAAAAAGGCATTACCTTTATTTTTCCTTCCAATTAAAGTAATAGTGGTAATTCTTTACACTATTGTTGGTCTCTTCTATTCCTTCAGTTGGTGTAAATAAGACTTTTTATTTCAACAATGGTCTTGTCCTTTGTTTCCTGCAGAAGAATTTTCTTTTATTGCTGTTGATTGATGTAAAAGACTGTCTGTCTAGTGCCTATGAGAAGGAAATTGTGAGGTGGGAGAGCTGTTTTGCTTTGCTTTTGTGTAATTAGTAGTGCCAGTCTATTAAGAAAGGTCAGATGGTTTGGAAGTTGAAATAGAGGGAAGCAAATAGAGCGAAGAAAAAGGCAAAGGATACTCATTCCCTAGTGCCGAGTACGATAGTGACATGAGTCCACAGAAGTCCAAGGGGATAAAAGTAAATGCTGGCAGAAAATACAGCTTTCCCAGATCAAGGAGGGAAAATGGCCTGAAGGGAATATGCAGAACTTTCTAAAGGCTGCCACAGCTCTGAATAGAAAATAATGTGTGAAACAACTGTAAAATCTCCAGAAGTTTTTGTTTACAGTAATCTGAGGATACTTCATGTACTGTACTGCTGCAACATTAAGTTAGTTTAGCACAGAACCCATGCTAACTAAACTTGCTGTAATCTTTCACTGGCCTATCACTTCAACAGTAATTATAGTCAATAAAAAAAATCCCAGTTGTATTACTGAGCAGATATTTAGACTAGGAATGTCTTGAATTAGATCTTTTGTTGACTAGTAGTTCATCCAGAGAGATTTGATTTTTAAGATCTTTCCCTTTGTTGAATAAAATTACAGGATTCTTATTATTTTCAGCTATATATTTGCTGAATATTCTCAACTTATACATGAGGAAATCGAAAGGATTCTATTTTTATTAGGGCATCTAGATGTGCAATTTTAAAGTAAGTTACTTCTCCTGTTATTTAAGATAGATATTTCAATTTTTGCTAAATATATGGTGTTTGTGAAATATACATACTTATTTTAATTGATATGTAATGTTCTTTAATTGACCTTTATTTTACATCATTAATATTTAGTTGATATTTCAATTTATATTTAATTGATACAGTAAATAACATCAACAAGTTATTTGTTACCGCAAATTAGTGCAACCTGTGATTCATTTCCTTTGTTTCTATTTCATTTTAGATTAATGAGATTAGCTTTTTTCCCCCCTCTTGTTTCTTTCTCACATTTTTTTATAAGCAGGTAAATCCTTTTGGCAATAGAAAAGCTGGAAGCCAAGAATAACTTTCATTTAGCTTGTTCATATAATGTTTGTACCTTGGAAATGGGCTGATAATTTTATGAAAAGAATCTTCAAAGTAGGATGCTGAATTTATCAATTGTTAAAGTTTATGTAAATATTTCACATGTTTCAAGCGGCTTAGCATACTTTTTTCTTCTTATCTATAAGCCATATAAATAGCAATATTTAGTAAGTGTAGTCCTAGTATGAGCTCCTGAGAAACTCCACCAGCAGTTAGTCATTACTTAGTAATCACTCAAAAAACACTCAAAATTCTTTCTGACTTACTCATTTTCCTATATGCTTTCCAAGGCATTTTAATAATTGTCATTTTCTCCCATTTAAATAATGATATACCATGCATTGTCATATCAAATATATTACAGAAGTTCAAATAAATAACATCTCTCTAATGCCTCTTCTCTATATAAGTATGTTTTATAATAAAAAAAGAAATACATTTCTTTGCAGCTGTCTTTGTTTGAAAGATAAGTGACTGGCAAGAGAGGTGGTAACCTTCCTGGAATGGAAAATATTACTCCCCTCTCTCTAAACTATTGTAACTTTGAAATTAATGGGTTTTGTTGAAATTACCTGTATGTTGAATGTAATTTTTATAATTTTTAAGTGTATATCCACAGAGGCGAGGAGTGGAATGTGCTGGTTTTGCATGAAATGATTTTTTGATGAGGAGGGAAGAAGCCAGCCCAAATGTGATTTTCTAAGAGAAGCTGCTAAGAGCTTCCTCCACGCCTGTCAAAAGCCAGTTGCAGGCTGGCTCTGCGAACAGGCATGCAGATAAGCCAGTTAAAGAGCTGAACACACCTCTGTGAGACTCACATTTTAAAACACACAAGCCCAGAAAAAGCTCTCACAGTTCCTGAAGAGAGAAGTTCCCCCGTCGAGCAGGGACGGGAGGCCGCGGCTGCTCCCATTTTGCCGACACTGGGCCTGCCCCACGGCCGGCCCGCGCCGAGCCCGGGTCTGCCGAACCCCGGGAGCAGCTGCGGGCCGGGCTGGGCCACAGTATGGGCTGCTGAGACTCTGCCTGGCCAGTTCCTGCTGCCGCTGGGTTCCCGTGCAGCCCCCTCAGCGTGGGCGCCGGAATCATGCTGCTAAAAGAACCATATGGGCACCACAAGAAACTATTCAGCGGAAATCACTGTGAGCAGCTCCGCCGCTGCCGCCTGGCAGAGATCGCATGGCCATACGCAGGCCTGGGCAAGGTATTATCTCCTTTGGGGCACAGATAAAACTTGCAAACATCAATCCTCTCTCAAGTGAGAGAAAAGGAAAGGTGAAGGCATGTAAAGAAACAACATGAAGACACCAAGATCAGTGAAGGAGTCAAATTCCAGATGGGAGGAGGATGAGGAGATGCCTTGGTCAATTCTTTTGTAAGGCCACGGTGATGGACTATGATATACTAAAATATCCCTGTAATTCATGAAAAAGTATGGGAGGATGGACTGTTCAAACTGTAGATGTGAGTAAAGACACCCATGCTGAAGGAAGAAGATCTTGAAGTAGCTGTGATCCATATAAGAAGCTTGAACAGAGAGAGACAAAAGTAATGAAGACCCTTTGCTCCCAGGGAAGAAGAAGAGAACCTCTGTTCCCAGAGATAAAGATGATCTTAGAGATAGATGAAGAGAACTTTTGCTTCTGAACAGCTCATTCTTAAAAGTGTGCCCCATTAGCCAAAGACTGAGCCCTCGAAAACAGTTGTGGGGAGAGCTGCAAGTGGAGGGGAGGGATTGTAAAACTGTGAACAGATTTTCCTTTCCCAGGTGGCTGTGACATTGAAGCCACAATAGAACTGTTTCTTGTGGAGGAGTCTCCACTGCATGGCGAGTGAGACTCCTCTCACTAAAAGAAATTATGAAAGACTATTTTACAGGTGGTAAACTGACTGAAAGTTCCAGGTTTTGTCCCTTTATGTTGTCAGTGGGAAAGAAAAGAGGCTGTGGGGGTGGAAGTGTTCTGAAGGTTATTCTGATTTCTTCATTCTTTTTTTTCCTTTTAATTCTGGTAATAAAGTTTTTCTTTATACCCTTTAAAGTTTGAGCATACTTTTCTCTCCTAATTCTTATCTCACAGCAGAAAATGAGGAAATAATTCTAGTAGGTGCACTGGCATTTGGTCAGCATTAGACCCACTATATTTAATTGGTGCATTGGCCAGGAATTTCAGATTGGCAAACCAAAACCACTGCATTAGGCTTTCAGCAAAGATACGGGAAAATGATGTGACAGTTCTTAACTACAAGATATATATACAACAACAGCAGCAGCAGCAGCAAGAACAAACGAAAATTGAAATGCTATAGAGGCCCTCTCAGCTGCCAAGCATTCCCCTTTGCTGTAGTGACAGTCACAGGGCGCTGCTGCACCCAGCCGGGCGGGTGCAGGGATTCTGCCGTGGCTGCCGGGGCAGCTCAGCCGCTGCTCCACCCGGCAAGGGCGGCTCCGGTGACGGGATGGAGAGGAGGCGGCTGCCCTTGAGAGCTGATGGGGAGCCGCTGGTCTCAGTGCCGCTCCAGGTGGCAAGCTGGATGCAGTTGTAGCCTTGGAGCAGCGGGCTGGAACAGCAGAGGCGAGCGCACCAAGGGGACAAACTTATCCCTGGAAGAGCTGGAAGAGAGGCTAGAGGGAGTTAAGGAGCATAAAGGAGACCTATTGAGGCCTTCAAAGGCCACACATGGACTGCAGTAGTGTTACAAATCGGAGCTCTGTCTGCATGGCTCCAAAATGGAGGCAAAAGGAGAGGGCCAGTCCCAAGATCACATTCTTTTGATCTCTTTTGGTCCTTTTGCATACAGAAATCTCACTTGCCTGCCCCCTTCCTTCCACGTTGTTTATACTTTTGAGCCTGAAGTTTGGAACAAAATGTCCTTGAGTCCCAATTGGAGTAGGATTGTTGTGTCTTCATCACCTTGTGCAAGGATCTTAGTAACCCTGAACAAAAGCCACACACCAATGCAGAAAAGAAAACACAAAAGCCCAAGGCATCAAAACAAAGCAAAGCAAAAGCCCTGAAGTGGAGATAGGAACAGCAGTAGTCAGGGCAGATGCTGGGTGTCCAGCTAGAGTGCAGCAATCTCTGCTCCTGAAGCAGTGGCAGAAAACAGCAGGGATGAGCAGCCCTGGGAAGAGAAAGGGGGCACGGGGTTGTTTCAGGGGGTTTTGGGGTTTTTTTGCAGCACCAAAACCACAAATGTCTTCCCTCTGATCCCCGAGAGAGAGGGCTGAGCCCAGCCACTCTACCTCAGCCAAGTCTTGGTTCAACCTCCTGCCATCTCTTGCAGTATCTCTACACTTCCCAGGAGAAAATCCCCCAGTCAGCGAGCTCACTCCCCAGCTGAGACACTGCCACAAGCTGCACCCCTTCCACCTTCCTCCCTGTCCTGGCCACATCTTTTGTTTCTTAAGTAACACCATTCCCATCTTTTAGGCAACAAATGGGAGAAAAATTCCCTGAGAGAAAGAAAAAGAAGGAAAAAGCCTAACCTCCAAAAGTCACTATCTGAAACTAATTAAAGATCAGGATTTAACTCTTTGGACAGGTAGTTAGAGATTGCTGATCATTGAAAGTAAAAGTTATGGGCCAAAAGCATGTAAAAATACTTGAGGCATGTGGTTGAAAATACTCTTGAAAGTACTTTCAAGTACTTGAAAGTACTCAAGAGTCCTTGAAAGTACTCTTTCAAGGAATACTAGGATGCATGAGTATACTGTTCTTTTGAAGTACATAAAACTACACCATAAAGTGTAAGTAATATTTTAAGTTTTAATTACAAATCCTTCAGCTGACTTTTTACTGAAAACTCTACAGAATCCTACTGTTATAGCACTCAATTATTTCACCAAAAATTATTGAAATTGCTATTATATCTACTGTAACCTAGATATAAAACAGAGACACTGAAAACTTATAACGAGTGCAATAATAGTTACACTTAAAACACTCTCTAGAGTGAAATTCACAGATACTAGCCTGCAAACAACTAAAGTCAAAAAATGGAATATCCATGCGAATGGAATATCTCTTTAAATATCTAGGCTTCAACTGTAGCAGAAAACAAGGAACACAACAAGTTAAGGGAAATTTCATCAGCTGTTTATTAACACAATAACTGTAAAAAATCTCATAAAAATCACTGTGTACCATTGTACAGTTCTTAAACTTTTATGTTCTTCAAGGCCAAGATCATTCTTTTTAGTCATTACTCTGTGAGTAGCATGAGGGAATTCAATTTCAACAAGAAGTTCAATATAAGTGAGAATGGCAGGGTCAGATTGTAAGTGAGCAATGCTTATACTGTTGTGCAGAAAGAGATTCTTTCAATAACTATAAAGTAAGTCCTCTTACATTATCACAAAGACAAACCCTAAATCTTGCTCTGTCTATGATGCATAGCTAATAAGCCTGGATGATTCAGAAATCCAAGTGATACAGTTATTTCTCAGGATGATGATGAAACAATTTCATTCAGTATCAGCTCTTGAGAATATTTAAGTCTTTACTAGAACAAGATTCTTTTGTACTAGCAAGTCCACATGCACACAACAGTATTGCAATACCTGGGTCTGCAATACTATTTATCTTCAAGAAATATTATACCAGACTGGATATTTCGGAAGACTGGCAGTAGTGTGCTAATATTTAAAAGTGATAAATGGAATAGTAATTGATAGTTTTCTGCCTGACACAAAACAATATAATCACAACAGTTTTGGAGGGTTTGATTATTAAAAATTACGGCCTTGTGATAAAACAAATCTTTAATTATCATGAACCTGAGAATATTTTTCAATTATTATCCATAAAAAGCAGATTCATCCTACGAATATTGAAGCATATCTGTATATAAAAATTTGCTGGATGAGTGCAATGCTGTGAAAGTCCCTTGGTACACTGAAACTTCCTTCTGAAAGGCACCCTTATGCCAATCTGTATAAGAAGGGAGAAGGATGCCAGTTTAGTGTGGTTTCCACTATGTTGTTAAAAAATTTGTTGCTAAGTCTGTAGGTATAAGTGTAATGAAGAAATCAAGAAGTGGTCCTAGGAAAGTCCCATGTGATCTTGTTCTTGAACCTGAGTTCAATAAGATTTCTATCAGTGAACTGCAACTAATAAAGCTAGTCATACTTTCAATTGATTTAAAGGTACTTAATATGAAACAAATAGCACAAAATACTGGCCCAGAATAATCCAGATTTCTTCCTGTTATAAATTATGAACAGTCTTTTTACGGACAGAACACAGGGTAAAATGAGAGGCAATAAATGTGACTGGGGGTCAAAATAATTTATCAGATAAACGTCATCTCTTAGTATAACAATGTTCAAAGAGATTAAAGTGAACAGTGCTCATATAAAAATAAAATAAAAATAGAATGAGTGTTTCAAAATATTAATGTGGAAATTTAATTTTTAAGAAGGAAACTGGTGCATTACAGCAGGATATAAAAAAAAAGAAAAGGTAAGGTAATTGAATGGCTGAAGGACGTGGGACATTCAATGAGCTTGGTCAGGTTAACACATTAAGGGACTCTTTTAGGCAGCCTGCGGCAGCCATCCTGGCTTTAACGAGAGTCCTGCGTAGAAAAGCAACTTGTTACACTCATCTTAAGCTTGATAAACACTCTCTTGGCACATACCAGAAAAATGACTACAGCCATAAAGACCAGGTGTGAACGTCTGTCTTTTGTCTCCCGGGATGCTGGGAGAGTGCGTGTTTGAGTGGATGGCTCAGGGTTGAAAGGGCAGAAACCTCTGCTTAGCGGTGGTGTGGCCATTTTGTCTTTCCTCCTGAAAGATACCAAGACTTTCTTTAAACTTTCCCATATTAGAAACATAAATACTGGAGTGTGTGTGTAATAAAGATGGGTATTGCTGGAAGAAGCAGTGGTATCTGTTTTTTTCCCAAGCTGCTGCATTCTAAGGATGGAAATGTAAAGCATTTTATCATAAATCCTTAAATATCATACGAAGAATAGGCTTTTATTATTTAGCACAAAAGTCAAAAGTTTCCTGTGTCACTGAAAATTTTCAGCTAGCCAAGTTCATACAGGCAGTAAGTAAAGTTATTAGTAAATGCTGTATGATGTGTGATTATTTGTTAAAAACTTCCATGAAGAAGCACAGAGTGCTGACTATAGGTGAGGAGCCCTAAATACCCTGTCACAGGTGGTGCTAGGCCCATCAATAGAGACATATACATATACAGGCCCTCCATAAACCTGAAGGAACATAGGCACAAAGGCAGACAGACAGGAATGAAATTTAGGACTCAGGAGAAGGCACACTGTGTTGAGGCTCACCCTAGTGTTTCCTCAGGTGAAGCTCAGCTCTAGTGTCCAGGTGTGAAATACATCATGAATGGAGACCATCTCTGCAGCAGCTTTCTGACTGTTAATAAGCAGACAGGACTCAGTTTGTTCATGCAGGAAAGCCAATTCTTTATTCACTTAACTTGTTTTATACAGTTTTCACAGACTTCATGTGCAACTCTGATTGGCTAGTAGTTTTCTTGCCCCTTAATTAATTGTTTAAAAGGTGTTGTTCTGTGTGTACATGCTAAGACTCAGGTGTTTACATTTTTCTCTTGTGGATTCTCATGAGACAGATCCATTGTTTATGCAGGTGCAGACTTATTTTTCTCTCCATTAACAGTTTGCTGTCTTACAGACTTTTCATTCCAAGATTGCTTTGGATGGGGACCTAGCTGGCTGCACTTAGAAGAAGTGACAGGCTACCTGGCAATTTAGAAGAGCAAGGCCTGATCCTACAAGGCCTTTCTTTTATAACATCTTCTACCTGTCCACAATATCTGACTGGGATAGATTGTCATCCAAAGTCTTGCCTTGAGAAATTTTTTCTAAAATCCTCTATTCCTTTTCTGTTGTCCAGTTTTGGTAGGCCCACTTAGAAAAGCCCTATGTATTTTGTGCACTTCTGAAAAACTTTCATGGCAAGAAACCGTGATCACTGTCCTTAAGGTCAACTTATATGCCAAAGCTAAAACAAACCAGGACACTTCTGAAAGTCTTATACAAAGATTTTTCTCAAAAAGTATTCAGATAGTCAGCATATGTTAAAATATGGGTTACTCTGGCTACTCAGATGGAAGTATTTATCTATATGGTAATATTAAATATTATGGTTATATTAAAATTAGCTTGTAACAATGTAAAAATAACCAGGACTTAAACATAGCTCCCTAACTTGAATCTCTAAAAAGGTTTCATTTATCTTTTCTGTTTGGCTGAGCTGGATATTCCTCTCTCCCCACCAGCATTTAGCACCAGTAATAGAGGCTGTGCAGCCACACATCGAGTCAGATCAGTTTGCTGATCCTCAAGAAAACAAGTTTTCTGTTTCTGGCTCAGTTCATTCTCAGGCAACTGACTGAACTCTCAAGACACATGCATGGATGTATGCATCCACATGCTTGGTAAAGCTGATGCTAAGTAGGGGAGAAGGCTGTGTCAGTCCCTGGCAGAATGGCTTTAAAGCAGAAGGGCCTTCTGACTGTTCCTGTGGACATTCAGTTGGTGTAAGATTTAATCTGGACATCTCCTTACCAACACGATGTAAAATTAAACAATCAGAGCATAAATAAACATAACAGAGCATAAATATCCTTGCCAATGAAGTTGAATCATTTTTTTTTCATCTTCTAGAATCTAGAAAAAAGTAAGGAAAATGGTAAGAGCACTCTTATGCCCATTTAAAGGAGAGCAGCATTGAATCAGCTTACCAAAGAAAGTTGCATCTTGAGTCCTACTTGTGTGAAATAAAAAAATATCTCAAAAATGTATGTGTAACACTTGTGATGCTATTAGAGAGACACCAGAAGAAAGAGAGAAAGCAGTTTCCATATATGCCAAATGGCATTGCAGTAATTTTGTTAGACAATCTAGAGGAAAAAAGTAATCAAAGACAAAGGCACTTTAGAGACTTGTAAATTGAAAAATATTTTATTACTTCAGCATTTTTATGGCTTCTTTTCTCAGCATCCTGGTATGAATTTTCATTAATTTATTTAAATTCTCTATGCTACAACAGCGACAAAAAATCAGGCATGGAAAGCCCAGTACCATAGGTAAGATTTTAAAGTTAAAACATAGTTAGACCCAAAACAAAATTAAGACCATGACAAATAGATGAAACCTAAAGTTAAGCCATTACACTACTATAATTAAAATGGTGAAGTCTTTTTATTCATATCTTGCATGCATAATTCAGAAAAATCTCAGGACAATATGGAGGCATTCTGTGTGTAGACTTGGAAACACTGCTTTTGATCTGTAAATGTCTAATAACAGATGTTGTTGTAGGGCTGGGAGATAGAAAAAGGAGAAATGTCTCTCTAAAACAAAACAATCCTGTAGAGACCGCCTGCAATGTGTGTTTTTGTTTGCTGGATGTTATATAAGCAATATGTTTTCTTAAATAGCAGAACAAGTACAGTGCTTCAATAGGCAGCATTCATTTCAGATTGTGGAAAAAGAAATACAATCAAATAAAATATTAATCAGAATCTTTATACCTGGCTAGAAAATTTAATATCTAGATGAATATAAGGTTCTTTTTTTACTCAATCAGAACCAGATAGTATATTTGTGAGTGTCATGGGTTACAGTACAAAATG